>JAADXZ010000073.1:0-50069 GCA_023338055.1 Phytopythium mirpurense
TCATCAGTATCATCAGAGACGGACGACACGATAGCGAGCGTCCGTGTCGGTACCTTCAAGAAGGACGTGTCCATCCCCACGACGCGCGCCGCCACCTCGCGAGGCGACAAGGTGGCGCGCCGGCTCGACGTGCGGTGCATCTGCAGCAGGTTGCTGCGCTCGCGCAGCCGCGTCGCCGGGTTCCCGGCCGTGGCGAAGTGGTTATGGCTGCTGTGCGACGCGCTCCGGTCCCTGTACCCGCCACCGCCACGCTCCCGCGACTTGGAGCGCCCCCCGCGCGCCCGCGCGTCGCGGTCTCGATCCCGTTCGCGGTCCCGGTCTCGCTCCCGGTCTCTGTCTCTGTCGCGGTCCCGCTCGCGGTCGCGGTCGCGGTCTCGATCCCGATCTCGATCCCGGTCCCGGTCCCGGTCGCCTCCTCGGTCCCTGTCGCCTCGGTCGCGGTCGCCTCCTCGGTCCCGCTCGCGGTCCCTCGCCGACGCGCCGCCCGACGAGTTGGACGAGGCGCGTCGCAGCAGCTGCTGCGCGGACGCCGACTGGTACCCCTGCCTGCCAACGGACGAGCTGTGCGACGACCGGTACGAGGCGCTCGGCTGCTGCTGGTCCTTAATGTAGCCACCGCTGGGCGCGCCACCCCGACCGGCGTTGGCCGACGTCGACGTCGACGCTGACGCCCGCCCCGACGCCTTGCCCGCGAGCTCGGTGCCTGCGTGGAGAGACGAGGTCGCGCCGCCGCTCTCCATACTCGCGCCGCTCGCGCCGCCGCCTATTTACACGCGGGATGCCTGCGCCGCCGACCACCGACAGCGCGCCAAGTCTGCGCCGAGCGACCGCACGTCGTGAAAGAAGCGCACTCGCCGCCGACCGCTCGCTTCCCCAACGTCCTGGACGTGACCGCGCGCCGCTGTGGGGAGAAGGGACCCGCGCGCACGCCGCTCGCACCCCGGCAAAGTATCGGCCGGGAGGTGTTGGTTGGGGAATTGACAGCGCCAATGTATGGGGGAGAGCTCAATCGCAACGTCCGCCGTCGCCGCGTGCGTGCTCCTCTCTCTCGCTCTTGAAGAGTTTGTGTCGACCACGCAAAAATAAAACAAACCAACACCCTTTCACCCAATCGGTTAAAAACACCCAATCATCCAATCACCCATTAACACATGTGGCACTCAAATCGTTCCCTTGGTAGAGTGACGGGTTCCAAATCCTTTGAGTCAGCGAGCAGCTCTCTCTGCCGACGACGCATACTGGCCGGCGCTCAAGGGACTCACGCTCTGTTTCTGCAGCACTTGATAGCTAGCTCTCTGCATACTGCGCTGCAGGGAAGAAGGCGATGGCGGCGCGCACGGGCGAGCGGGCGAGTCTGCTGCCCAACATTGATGAGTGGGCCAGCATGAACCTCGCGGTAGACGCAGTCAAGGTAGCGAGCGACGCGGACGACTGCGGCGGCGCGGCGGCCCAGCCGCCGACGCTCAAGCCGCGGCACCGGCGGCAGCGAGCGGCGCGCCGACGCCGCAAGCCGACCCTGAGAGAGGACGTGTGGACGCTACTGCACTACCGCGCGTCCATCCGCGAGCGCACGGGCCTGCTGCGCTGGTCGTACGCGTTCGAGGTGGGCATCCTGCTGCTCATCACACTCAACGTGGCGCTCGCCATGTGGTTCTCGAGCGTCAAGGCTGGCGCGCCGGTGGGGGACGACGCCATTGGTTTGTTTATATGCGCGTGCATGCGTGTAAGAGAGAGAGAGAGCCTGTAGAGCCTGACGCGCGCTTGGCCTCGATAGACCCAAAGTCCCATTGGTACGACCTCTTCCTCTACGTATCAACGCTCATCTTCACGGCCGAGTACCTGCTGCGTCTCTGGGCGTGCGTCGAGGACGAGCGATACCCGCACCCCATACTAGGAAGGTGAGTGTCTGTCTATCTTTATGTCTGTCTGTCTGTCTGTCTGTCTGTCTGTCTGTGCCTCCTCTCTGTCGTGGGCGCCGCACTAAGCGCCGGCTAACGGGACAGACTCAAGTGGATGACGCGGCCCATGTCGCTGATCGACCTCGCCGTGCTCGTCCCGTTCTACCTCGAGATCTTCATCAAGAGCGAGTACGTGTGCCATCCGCTCCCGCCCTGCTGCTCTTGGACCTAGGACCACGGTACAAACGCTGTCAACTGTCCCGAACCAATGCAATGGCCAGGGGCAACCCGGTGGGCGTCTCGCGCGGCGTCATTACCCTCCGCGGCTTGCGCCTGCTGCGCGTCATGTCGTTCCTTCGGCTCGAGCGCACGTACCAGGCGATGAAGAACCTCCGGGAGATCTTCGCGCTCAAGCGGCAGGAGCTCGGCGTCGTCACGTACCTGACCCTCGTGCTCGTGCTCACTTCCTCCACCACCATGTACGTCGCGAGCTTGTTCTAGCGATCGCATAGGTACTCGTGGATCCGTGTGTCTAACACTGTGCACTGACCTCCTTCACCACCACCACGTTGTTTTTGGACGCGCAGCTTCTTCCTGGAGAACCCGGTGCAGCCGCGTGTGTTCTCGAGCATGGGCGTCTCGGCGTGGTGGGCGGTGGAGACCATCACGTCCCTCGGGTACGGAGACATCGTGCCGGTCACGCCGGCCGGCCGCCTCTTCTCGTCGCTGCTGGCGCTCTGGGGGATCATCCTCTTCACGATCCCGGGCGCCGTGCTCAGCAGCGGCTTCGTGGAGGTCATGCTCAAGCGCGAGCAGGAGGAGAAGAGGGCGCTCGAGGACGCGCTGCACCTGTCATACAGCCGCGACAGCCGCAGCTTCAGCGCCAGCACGCTCGTGCTCAACGGTGAGTCGCTGGAGGCTTGCCATCATGAGCGATGGAGCGTCGTCCACTATGTAGAGCTGACGGTTGTGCCGCGTGTGCAGTCCCTGCGGGGCGCAGCGACTCGCCCATGGCCGCGCCCGCCATGTCGCCCGTGTCGCGACCGCTCGCGTCCGCCCGACGCCTCAGCCGGCCGCCGTCGCTCTCGCTGCAGCGCCAGCAATCCGTCCCCGTGCCGCCTCAAAGCCAGATGCAGGAGCGGATCGAGCAGCTCGCCGACATGCAGGTGCGTCGTGCGCGCGTCGCAGACGTGGGGGCACCTCCGAAACTGACGCGCTGACTGGCGTGGCCCACACGACAGCTACTACTGCACGAGCGGCTGGACCGGCAAGACGCACAGCTCGAGCTCATCCTCAAGCTGCTCCAGGCGCCCGCGGCGCCGCGCATCGTCGTCACGACGCCGCCCTTCAGCGCGATCGTCCCACCGGAAGGCGCCACCACCTTTGACTGATGGTCCCAAGGACCGAGAATACCGATGTCAATACGCAATAGACCCTGCAGCAGCCGGCAATGCACGTGTTGGGGCATGGAGAGCTGGTTGTCATCGCAGTTGACACGCACGGAAGGCGGACGAGAAGCTTTGGCGCTGTGGAGGAGTGGGAGTGAAGCGAGGGGGCAAGACCAACCTGCCGCGCAGGCGTGTATTAGACTTGCCCGAGCTTCGGGCGCGGCACGTCGTCGTCCCGGTCGATGGGGAAGATAACGTCGGCGCTGCGCGCTGCCCTGAGGCCGCCGAGGAAGTCGATCTCGCGGCAGACGGTTCGCGGCAGCGGCGCGAAGAGCACGCGCCAGGCGCGGCCGACGAAGGGCAGCACGAGCGCCGAGACGGAGCACAGCGCCGTGATGAGCACGAGCTGCGTGGCCGCGCCGACGTGCAGGATGCCGTAGAACTCGCGGCCGAAGGCGACGGCGGACGAGAGCACGAGCGCGACGAGCCACCAGACGAGCACCGAGGCGGCGGCGAGCACGGCCACGCGCCCGAGGCCGCTCGAGACCTCGAGCAGCAGCCGCGCGTTGGCGAGGAAGACTACGGCGAAGTTCTGCGCCGCGCCCATGGCCCACAGGTCATTGTCTTTGCCCTGGCCGGACCAAGGCGCGAGCGGCAGCAGCTCGGCGGGCACGAGCACGAGCAGCACGGAGGCGAGCGCGGCCTCGGCCATCCACGCGGCGAAGAGCTGGCGGTTGAGAAACTCGCGGCGCACGCCGTCGGCGTAGAGCCGCGGGTGCGCGAGCACCGTGTCGGGCGAGATGTCCTCGTCGGCGACGCCGAAGACGAGCACGGGCAGCGCCGTGAAGCAGACGTTGAAGAGCTGCAGCAGCGCGTCGAAGTACGTGCTCTGGCCCGAGTAGAGGCAGTAGCCGCCGAAGACGAACTGCGGCAGCACGAGCAGCACGTTCTTGTAGAAGACGTAGAGCGCGAGCACGGCCGTGCGCCGGTGCATGGCGCGCCCGTGCACGAGCACGAGCCGCTGCAGGTGCTGGAAGCTCGGCAGCGCGTAGTCGCTCGCGTCCGCGGCCTGGTGGCCCTCCTCGCCCGCGATGCCCACGCCAATGTGCGCGCGCTGGATCATGGGCACGTCGTTGGCGCCGTCGCCCACGGCGAGCGTTACCTCGCGCGGCCGCAGCCGGCGCACCATGCGCACGACCAGCTCCTTCTGCTTGGGGCTCACGCGCGCGCACAGCACCGACTCGCAGCGCAGACACAGCTCGAGCAGCTCGCGCTCGAGCCCCCAGCGCGCGACCGCGTCCACGGCCTGGTCGTCCAGCAGCAGCGCGAGCGCGTGAGGCGGCTGGTGGCTCTGCAACTCGACGGCATCCCGGAACGCGCGCTGCAGCCGTGCCTCGGCCTGCGCGCGGCCCTCGTCTAGCTCGCGCGCGTCGCTCAGCCGCAGCAGTCGCATGTCGCTCGTCACGAGCCGCACGGCGTGCGCCACGTTGGTGGCCGTGTCGGGCCGGTCGCCCGTGAGCATCCAGACCTTGACGCCGGCCTCGCGCAGCTTCTGCAGCGTCTCGGGCGCGCCCTCCTGGATCCGGTCCTCGATCGCCGACACGCCCACGAGCGTCAGCTCGGCCTCGAGCTCCGCCACCAGCGCCTCCACCGCCCGCTGCGCCTCGTCGCTCGCGTCTCCGTCACGAGTACAAGCCGAAGCCGCGGCCTCAGCTCGCCGACGCACTGCCACGTACCGGTCGAGCCACGCGCGGTACTCGTCGACGCGCACCTCGCGCTCGGCGACGCACAGCACGCGCAGACCGTGGGACGAGTAGACCTCCATCTGCCCGCGCGCCACGAGCACGCGGCTGGGCGCGTTGGGACCGTCGGCGCTGAGCGCGGCAAGCACGACCGAGTCGGCGCCCTTGACGAGCAGCCGCAGCCGCCCCGAGGGCTCCCGCACGAGCACCGAGCTCTTCTTGCGCTCGCTCGAGAACTCGAACGCGTGCAGCACGTCCAAGGCCACGTCCTCGCCCACGCCGCGCTCGCGCACCACCACACGGGCGCTGTCGCGGTACCGCAGCGCCATGCCAGCTCTCGCCGCCGCGAGCACCAGCGCGCGCTCGTCCGGAGACGGCCCCACGTACTCGACGCTGCTGCCCATGCCGCCGGCCTCGCCGCTCGGGAAGATGCTGTTGTTGACCGCCAGGTTGAGCAGGAAGGCGCGCACCTGCGTGTTCGAGGCCGCCGGCTCCGCGGTGGCAGCGTCCACGGGTACGAGCGCGCCGCCGCCCGCCGGGAGCTCGTACGTGCGGCCGTCGACGTGGCACGAGCGGAAGACCATGCGGTTGCACGTGAGCGTGCCCGTCTTGTCGGAGAAGACGTGCTGCACGAGCCCGAGCTCCTCGTTGAGCTCGGACGACTGCACGCGCACGGCGAGCCGCGCGCTGTGGCCGCCCGACGTGTCGACGACCACGGCAGAGGCGCTCACGAGCCGCGAGGACGGCGTCCGAGGCGGCGGCGGGTCGCAGTCGAGCGCGATGGCGCGCGCCTGGAAGTAGCGCGTCAAGTCGACCGTGACCTGCAGCGAGATGGGCACGAAGTTGGAGAAGAGCAGCGTGTAGGCGAGGAAGAGCCAGACGTAGTCGGCCGCGGCCGCGTGCTTGATCTCGTCCGGGAGGTACGGGTTGGCGCGCACGCGGTCGGCGCTCACGAGGAGCTTCTGCACGAACACGGCGGCCACGAGGATGGCGGCCTGCGCGAGCACGACGTAGAGCGTCACGCGGTTGAGGAAGGCGCTCAGCCAGCTGCGCTTGAGCGGCGTCTCGGACGCGTTCTGCCGCACGCGCGTGTCGCTGCCCGTGTAGACGACGACGCCGACGACCCAGGCCGTGTCCCGCAGCTGCGTGCCGCGGAACAGCACGTTGGTGATGTCGATCGCGGCGCCCGCGTCGTGTTCGGCCACGCGCACCTCGCCGCGGAACTTGTCGATGCGGCCGCTCGGCGGCTCGCAGACCACGCGCACGGCCGGGAGCAGCTTCAGCGCCGCTGTCTTGGCGCTCTGGCCGTCCGAAGAGAAGCACGCGGCGTACGGGGCGCCGCGCAGCGCCAGCGGCACGTAGCGCGGCTTGAGCGACGACTCGCCGTCCAGGTTGGCCGTCATGACGAAGCACTGGCCGATGCCGCTCGCGCTGCAGGCGATCGGCACCAGGTCGGCCGGGATCTCGTCGTTCTGGGCCACGCGCACGAGCTCGCCGACGCGCAGGCTCTGGCACACGTCGGCCGCGAACGCGAGCGCCTGCGCGGACGAGGGCGAGGGCAACGGGAGCTGCATCTTGTGCACGGGCGCGAGGTTCTGGCGGCGGTCGGCGCGGTGGCGCTCGACGTCCTCCATGGCGTCGCGCACGGCGCTCACGAGGAGGATGAAGCTGAGCGGCAGCACCATGGTGGGCACGCCGTTGGAAGACGTCACGTCTGGCAGCAGCTGCAGCGCCGTGATGAAGAGGAAGTAGAGGTTGGAGAAGCGCGTGAACTGCTTGAAGAGGTTCTTGGGCACGAAGCTCAGCGGCGAGTAGACGGCCGTCGTCACCGCGTTGGACGGGAACGCTGCCTCGGGAGACGGCACGCCCACCTGGACGGTCCGCATGGCCGGCGGCGGTGTCCTCGCGTCTCCATGCTTGGCGTGTGGCGCTCCCATCGTGGCTGGCGGCCACGCACAGAGCGAAGCGAGGGATTTCATCGTCGCGTGACGAGCAGTGACCGCCAACGGAGCAGCGTGGCGTTAGCACCAGGCGCGTTCTTGGAGGAAACGACCGCCGGCCCACCGGAAATAGCAGCCGGCCAGTGTTGACTGCATGCGGATGAGCGTCAGTGGCAGGCTCCTTGGCTGCTCCGAGACGCTTGGATGGGATGCACGGACAGTAAGGAGGCCGCGCGGGTGCGCGACACGTACGCGGAACAGTTGCAGCAGCCGCGCGTCGTCGCTGCGATGGAGACGCTCCGCGGTACGCACGCGCTTGCTTCTCGACTTCCTGGCAGTCGTGGGAGCTTGTGCTGATGGCTGTGAGCATGTGACGCGCGACGTGGGGCTCGACAGTCGACAGGCGAGACGCGGGGCTGCGCTTCTATCGCCTCTTTGCCGCCATCGACACCGAGTATGCGCCAGGTTGGTCCGCTCCCATAGCAGAAATGCTGTCGACACTCAGGCGATGCGCTTTGCGTGGTCTTCCCAGTCAGAGCGGCGCGATCGACATGGGCGAGTTCCTCAAGCACCTCGGTCTGCACCGCACGCCGTTCGCGGAGCAGGTCTTCAGCAACCTCGGTACGCTCCCTGGCACTCGATTGGATCCGACTCCTCGCCTCGAACTGATTCCCGTTGACGCGCAGGAAGGCAGCACGCGGAGCGAGGCATGACCTTTGACGGTACGGCGCCGACCCGGACGCTCGCAGCTTGCCATGTGAATGGCTCACACGACTACTGTTGGACGCAGACTTCATGCTCAACATATGGAGCTTCTGCACCATGGGCCGGCAGGATCTGCTCGCGCACGTCTTCCACATCTACGGTGCGCGCCGAGATCTGACGCGGGATGGGGATGGAGACCGGCTTGATAACTGGGAGGGAGGAGGCCGTTCGTACTGTTGCTCGACCCAGACGACGACGGCAACGGCGTACTGGACACGGTCGAGGTCGAAGGCTTGCTGCGCTTTATCTACCAGACCGAGACCATCTCGCCCAAGATGGCGGCCATGCTGGAGGCGGCAGACGCCGACCACGACCGATTGATCACTAAAGGCAAGTCGATAGCCGTGGCGAGACGGCGCACGCGGCCAGTACATGATGCTGACGTGCTGTGGTTGCGTGCAGACGAGTTCTTCGCGCTGTGCACCGCCAACCGCGACCTGCTGGCGCCCGTGTTCGAGCTCCAGACGCGCGCCCAAGAGAAGGTTTGACTGCGTGACTCCAAGCTTCGCCAGTGCTTCGCCAGTGCGTCTCTGTTCACTCAATGACGCCGTGCTGCTCGTCGTCATGTAGTGCTTCGGGAAGGCCTTCTGGGCGAACGAGTCCAAGAAGCGGCCGGCAATCCTCGGGTCTATGGACGACGCGTTCGCCGTGTTCAACAAGACGCTCGACGCGAATGCGGCGCTAACGACCAGGCCGCTTGTGGGTGGGACGCCGCCCAACGAGACAACAACGCCGGGAGGTAGCGGACCGGAGCCGCAGACGGACGAAGTGACCAAGATGACGGAGCACCCGACGGCCTCCGAGCGCGTAGCCCAGCGACAGCAAGCTCGCGAGCTCCAGACCCTCCTGGAGTGGGTCGAGACGCAGCGGAAGGACCCTGTTGTGGACGAGTACTTGACAGCGCGCAGCCAGAAAACCCTCGTGGATGCGCGTTTGGAGGAGGCGAAGAGCAGCCCGTCGACGCCGGTGGAGCTGCTCACCCAGCTGCGGCATCGCGCCGCCGTCAACGCTAAGAGTACGGCCGTGCGCACTCTTCGTAGGGTTTTGGAGACTAGCTGAGGTGGTTGGCTGCTAATGCTGACGACGCTTGGTGGAGCAGAGCTCGACGCCGCGCTCGTGTCGCTCCAGACCAAGTGGGGCGACGAAGAACGCGCGCTGATCGACAAGCGGCACGCGGCTATCAAATCCATGGTCAAAGGCATCTCGGCCAAGACGCTGCTCCAGCAGACGGGCAAGAACGTACGTGCCTCCAACGGACTTGAGGCGGCTCACGGGTCCCCCGGCGACTCACTATGGCGGGTGAACAGGGAGCCGGCGCGGCCATCGGAGATTACCTGCAGAAGAAGCTGGATACCGCCGAGGCAGACGTGCGCCGGGAGTTCCAGGAGCGCTGGGAGATGCTGGAGCGAGCTGCCAGCCACGTCGATGCCAATGCGCAGCCACGTGAGGACAAACCCCCGACGAACGCTCCAGCCGTGGCGAAGAAGGTCTTTGTCGGCGAGGACACGGGCGCCAACAAGCATACAGCGGCCGATTACACCAAGGTCGTGCCGATCGTGGAGGAGGTCTGGGCCGAGTGCTTTGACGCCGACAGCCAGCGCGTCTACTACGTGTCGTCCCTTGGCGCTTCGTCCTGGGACCCGCCGCCCTCATTCCAACGCCAATGGTAAAACGCGGCAACACACACGTCTCTATGATCTTGATACATGGAGAGGTGGTTCTGGGGCGTCACACGGCCTCCTTGAGCCACTGGTACACCGAGTTGGAGCTGTCGCTGAGGTTGTCGTTCAGCGACGCATCGCCCTCGTCGACGTCGACGTCTGAGCGGGCGCTTCGGCCCAAGAAGTCCTTGGGTCTGTCGCGAGCGCTCTCGGATGTCGGAGAGCGGTCTAGGCGGTCGTTGGACTCCTTCGTAAAGCTACCAAGAGGAATTAGTTAGGAACGAACGTTAGTATGACCAATGCAGGCACGTGATGGTGCTATGGAGAATCGCGTACTTGTCAAAGTTCCACTCGAACTTGGACGCATCTCGTGGACCTGTGCATCCCAGATCAGCTTAGTAGGGGGTACACGACTCACTTTCAAGTCATCTCTATACTGTGGCACTCACGGTCTCGTTCGTCGTCATCGTCGTCATTGTCGCTCCATTCGTGCCGTACGGTCTTGGTGTGGATTGGCCCAAAGTCTCCAAGCCACCCGTTGTATCCTGCACAGTCCCCAATGCATCGCCACGTTAGGAGACGTAACTGATGATGGCAAAAGCGGATCACCGCGAGTCTTACCTCGCTTGGGTCGGTCCGCTGGCTGGCGCTGCTTGGGGACCTTGCACCCTATGAACGAGTCGTCCACTGGCGCCGCACCGTACAGTTCGTCATGGACTGGGTCGTTCTGTTTCCTGTACACAGAGACCCGTGACGTAGTTGCGTCAAATCGGTAGTGTGATAGCTTGCAGGGGGCTTCCTGGACCTACCCGATGGCTTGCGTCACATGCACCGTTGCGGCCGCCCCGTTCTTCCCGAAAGTGTCCATCAGAGGACTTCGAACGAAGTTGTCCACGATCTCCAACGCAGCCGCGCCTATCACGCGTGCACACCTCAGTCAGTGATCCCCTCGGAGCTTCAGGCACTTAAGATCCATTTAGCACACGGGGCATACCTTGAGGGATATCGCTCAGCGGTGTCTTCTTCTTGAACATGGTGCGGTCGCGTGCGTCTTCCAAGTGTCTCCGTGCCTCATACTCGGCGAGCCGAGCGCGGGCGAGGCTCTCCTTCATGAGTTGCGTCTGCGTCTTCTTGACGCGCAGCACTTTGTCCCGCCGCGCGCTCAGCTCTGGCTGGATCTTGGACCGCACGTGCTGTAGGCTCTTCGGAACATACTTCGGCTGCGCCTGCGGCGCTTTCTTGTCTGGCTTCGTGCGCGCAATCCGGCGGGCTGCGACCTCAGCAGGAGTGTCCGTTCCCACGGTCCGTCGCCGTGGATGGTCGCGAACGCGGGTCTCTCCTGGCTCTGCCGTCGACCGCACGGCAGTCTCACTCCGCCTTTTGGAGTCTCCACGCTCGCCTTGTAGACTGCGCAGGTCCTCATCCGGTTCGTCTTCTGGCACGAAGGCGCCTTTGTGCTGGAACTGGCTCACGCACGTCGCGACGTACGCGTTCAAGAACTCGGCGAACGAGGCGACGGGCAGCTCGGTCGGCGGGAAGGCCGACGGCATCTTGCGCTGGTCGACGCGGACGTACAGCGCGTCGAGCGCGTCGCGCGTCGTGACCTGCGACCCGCTCCTCCCCGTGAAGACAGCCCACGCCGTGTCCACGAACGGCTTCCCCAGCAGCCGCGAGTGGAAATCGACGTCGTCCACTGCCGTCGGCGCCTCACGTGAAGGCTCGAGCAGCGAAGCGACGGACGCTGGCAGCGCGGGCGTCGTCGCCGCCGCCTCGTCACTGCGGTCCAACGCGTTCGCCGGTAGGTGCGAGGCGAACTCGTCGTCCACTGCCTTCGTCGCTCCGTCTCGCCACGCATGGGACGGCTTGGCGCGCAGCAGACGCGGCTGCACTCCGCTTGTCTCGGTCGTGGCGGATGGAGGCGCTGGCGTGGACGGCGCCTTCCGACCGCCACTTGCACGAGCGCCGCCCTTGTTCACGTGGTAGTCGCGCTTCCGCACAGCGTCGTAGCCTGCTCATCATTGCGCGTGAGCGTTAGGCTAGGTAGGCTACCAATCAAACACATGGAGGCCGACGTGGAGGACCGAGCGGAGGGCCTACGTGTGACGGCCTTGAGCTCCTCGACCGTGATGCCCTGCAGCGAGAAGTTCTGCGCCAGGCAGAAGACGCCATAGCACAGCGCAACCTCCAGGACCTCCTGGTATCGCTGCCGCTCGCCCTCGAAGTTGCGCAGGAACGACTCGACGGCGCGGGAGCCCCCCACACGCGCCATTCTTCACAACCTTTATTCCCGCGTTTGAAAATGGAGGAATGCCGACAGTCACTATTCCGCATTAAAACGCATCAATGTCACTCTATCGAGGGAAATGACGCGAGTGACACCAGTGTTTCGCTGCAAGGAACACTTCAACGTCAACGGGGTCAAGCACCCGCTTGTCCCATTCGATACTCAGGAGAAGGACGACCGGCGGCGCAGCTGCATCTGCAGTCGGTTGAGCACCGATCCGCTGCCAAAGGTGCCTCTGGGCAGCGACTGCATGGAGGAGCTCGAGGACTCACGCAGCACCGAGAGCTCCTCGGCCGCGGACAGGAAGTCGTCGAGCGAGAACTCGTACTTGTGCAGGTGCTGCATGACGCAGGCGAGCGCCTTGCGCTTGCCCTTGTCTCCGCCACCGTAGATCTGCACGATGCGCCCGACGACGGCCTCGAGGTCGGCCAGCGTCTCGTGCATCTCGCTGAGGCTGCCGCCGCTCACGAGTCCGCTGCGCACGCGCGCCTGCTTCAGGTCCTCGGTGATGAGCGACCCGAGCTCCTTGACGGACGTCTTCTTGATGTTGGTGATCTTTTTCCGGAACTCGAGCAGGATGCTGCTCGCCATCTCGGGGTAGTGCAGCGAGATGCGGTCCAGGCCCGTGCGGCTGAGCACCAGCAGGCTGATGTACGTCTTGGCGCGGATGCTGGCCGCGCGCTTGGAGCGCGTCAGCATGGCGATCTCGCCAAAGTAGGCGCCCTCGCTCAGCGTCGCCACGATCGTCTCGCGGCTCGAGCCGGCGTGGAAGAGCACCTCGGCGACGCCCTTGACGAGGAAGTACATGTGCCTTCCCACCTGGCCCTCCTTGAAGACGAACTCGCCCGGCGTGCAGAACTCGGGGTCCAAGATGCCCATGAGGTAGCTCACGCACGCGTCGTCCTGCATCGCGAACAGGCCGATCTTGCTCACCACGTCGCGGTTCAGGTGCAGCACGAGCTGGCTGCGCAGGTTGTCCGAGAGCGACGACAGGATCACGTCCTCGTGCTCGTCGTCGCGCTGCAGCAGGTAGTACTGGTAGTAGCGGCGCAGACGCATGCTCAGCGGCCGCGGGATCATGCGCTCCCGGAGGTACGCCTTGAGGTGGTCCATGCGCTCGCGGTACGTGTCGGACGACCGGTGGAACTCGTCCACAAGGCTCGAGAACGTGCCGACCACGTACGTGAAGGTGGACGCGCCGATGAGCACGCCGAGCGCCACGTACGCGACCTCGGCCGGGTTCTCGGGCGGGTTGTCGCCGTACCCGACCGTCGTCATGGTCGTGATGGCCCAGTAGAGGAAGAGCACGTAGAGGTCGTACTTGTCGTATGACGGCGGCAGCGTCGCCATGATGCTGGACGGCTCACCGCCGCGCCCTGGGCTGCGCAGGTGCGTCGTGAACTTGGACACGATCATAAGGCCGCACGACATGAGGTGCGCGATGAAGACGACCTTGAACAGGAGCCGCAGCACGCGCATGGTCGTGTGGCGCGTGGCCACAGCGACCATGTTCTCGGCGCGCGTGAGCGTGTGCACGAGCTTGAGGACGCGCGCGAGCTTGAGCAGCCGCACCGCCATGGTGAGCGGCAGCAGCGACGCATGCTGGGCGTCCACGAGCCGCAGCGCGTGCTCGGTCGTCCAGGGCAGCACGGCGAGCAGGTCGACCCAGAACCAGAGGCGCAGGTACTCGCGCCAGCTCGTGCGGTCCGCGATGACAATGTGGCCCGTCTTGTCGATCACGGCCGTGCGAAGGCTCACGACAATGTCGAGCGCGAAGACGCAGGCCATGAAGAGCTCAAAGGCGTGCGAGATCTCCATGGGCTCGTCGAAGAAGGCGATCTCGAAGGGGATGGTGAGCCCGACGAAGAGCAGCAGCAGTCCGTTGAGCGAGTCCCACGCGAGCTTGTACGTGCTGAAGGGGTTGATGGGGCGCAGCAGCAGCTCGGCCGCTTTGTCGAGCACGGTCGTCTCCGTCTGCGCCGACAGCAGCTCCATCATGCGCTTCTTCTCGGTCGCCGAGTTGAAGACCGACACGCCCATGGACAGGTCGAGCGCGAGCGCCTGCAGGATGTGGATGGGCACGGTGCGGTACGAGCGCAGCACGCCGTCGAGCAGCACGGTGAGCGTCGGGTAGATGTTCTCGATGCCGACCATGGCGGACACGGGGTCGTCGCTGCGCGACTTGACAAACACGCGGTAGCGCGCGATGGTCTGGTCGAACACGTGGTCGTACAGCTCGCTGCGCTTCTGGTGGTACACGAGCATGGTCTGCTCGGCGTCCGGGAACTCCTCGATGAGCCGGTCAAAGTCCTCCTTGGGCAGCGTGTAGAGGTCGCAGTTGGCCTTGGCCGTGTACGTGTTCTGGTGCAGCGTGTAGTTGAGCAGCGACGACTCGCCAAAGACGCCGCGCTCCGTCAGGATCTCGAGCACGACGATCCACTCGACGACGGGCGGCGTGCGGCGCACCTCGACGATGCCCGAGTTGAGGATGAACATCTCGGTGCCGACCGAGCCCTCCTTGGCGAGCACGTCGCCCTTGACGGCGATCAGCGGCTTGATGAACATGGCCATGTCCATGACGAACTGCGGGCTGAGCGCCTGCAAGGCCGGGATGAGGAAGAAAGAGTTCTTGTACGTCTCGCGCAGAATCTCTCCGCGCAGCGAAAGAGAGAACTCGCACAGCAGCTCGCGCTCGTCAAAGGCGCTCGTCTTGGCGATGTAGTGCCGGAAGTAGCGCAGCAGGCGCGTCTTGAGGCTCTTAGGGATCGCCTTCTTCTGCACGAACGACTGCACCATGCTGAGCTTGCGCGCGCGTGTCGACTTTTCGCGGTTCCAGTTCTCGAGGATCTTGGTGATGTTGCCGATGAGGTAGCCGAAGCCGCAGGCGCCCACGACCTCGGCGAAGATGCTGAACAGCCGCTCGCTCGTGTTGGTCGCGTGCAGGTCGCCGAAGCCGACGCCCGCGAGCGTCGTGGCGACCCAGTAGAAGGCGTACAGGTAGTGCAGGCCGGCGCCCTCGTGCTGCAAGTTGGCCGCGGCGATCCACGACTCGCCCGCGTCGCCCGCCTGGCCCACGAGGTGCCACAGACAAGACAAAATGTGCGTCACGAGCAGCACCAGGCCGATGAGCTGCGTCATGCGCGTCAGCACGGCGTCCAGGTCGAGCGCGTCCTCGACCTTCATGGCGAACTGGCGCAGCTTGATGAGCCGCGCGAGCTTGGTCACGCGGAAGAGCCGCACGATGCGCGTGAGCTTGAGCGAGTTGATGGAGCTGCTGCTGCCCTCGGATCCGGCGAACTGCTCGATGGGCAGGAGACCCACCACGTCCGGCAGGAACCAGGACCAGAGGTACCGCCGGGCGATGCGCGCGCGGTCCCGCACCATGGCCTCGTCGTCGAACTCGTAGTAGCCGACGAAGAAGTTCTGGGCCACGTCGAGCCAGAAGAGCACGTCGGACGCGATGTTGAGGCTCCACCACGGCGCGCCGAACTCGAGGTCCGGGAAGCCGACCTGCACGGGCACGAGCACGGCGCTGTAGAGCACCATGAGCATGATGAGCGAGTCCCACGTGAGCTTCCAGTTGCTGCGCGGGTCGAACAGCGGCAGCGGGACTCGGGCGAGGCGCTTCTTGGTCCGCGCGTAGATCGTGGCGAGGCGCAGCACGAGCCGCGAGCGCTGGCTCTGCTCCTCGGCCAGCAGAAACACGGCCGACCGCGGCTGGTTCTTGGGGCTGCGAGACAAGTGGTGCTCGTGCAATGGCGAACTAGTGGACGGGGCGGAGGACGCGCGCCCGATGGAGCTGATGCGGCGCAGGATGCGGAGCGAGCCGTCGCTCAGGCGCTGTGTGCGTGAGCGCGGCAGCGGCGGAGTCACCACGGCCGTGGGGCCCGATATGGACGCCCGCCGCCTCCTGGTGCGCCAGTTGGGCGAGTTCGGATGCAGCGCCTTGCCGTTGTTGGTGCCCGTCGACATGCGTCGGAACCGTGGCCGGTCCATCGTAGTTGGAGAGGTAGTGGCGGTCGACTTCCGAGCGTCCGCGAGCGACAAGGGTGGTGGTCGGCGTGGCGCCGTGGGTCCGCGTGTCACCGACTGGCTCGAGCGACTCGCGTCGCTAACGGAGGAGCGATCGCGGATGGAGCGAGCGGGGGGCGCCGGCAGCACCTGCGAGCACTTGGAGGACTTGAGCCGGTCGATCTCGTCTCGGGATAGCGGCGGCAGCAGTCGCGACGACGTGGTCTGCGCGAGCCGCGGACCCGTCGCGAAGGCGTCGACGCGGAGGCCCGAGGCTTCATTCGCCGGCGCCACTTTGTTGTCCATCCGAGAGCTCGCTGTGCGTAATAGCGAGACGCTCCCCTAACTGACTGGCAGCACTGGGCGGAGGTTCCTGGCATGTCGGCCCGTCAGTGGGCGGCCGAGCACCTCCGGGAGCGACAGCAAGCGATCGTTTCGGGTCGTTTCGAGCGGCTCGAGACGGACGAGAGGCAATTATAGACCAGGTTAAACTCGGCGAGGGCCATGCACCATTTCGACTGCTGCGAGGTGTCCGTGCGGATGCAGTGGGGCGTCGAGCGATGGATGACTGGGCCGTGGGAGGGTGATGGAGCAGAGCGGTTTACCAAGTTGAAGTGGCATATGCAGACTGATACAGCTTAACATGGACAACATCTTTCGCCTCCGTTAGGAGGGTGATATGTAGTACAGCACTGTCGGTGGAGTGCAAGATGGAGGCAGACTCTACGCTGGTGCGAGTGATGAGGTTGTCTTCAGTTTCATCGTGTAGCCTTCGCCCAATCGGACGGCTGTGGCGCTCGTGGCGTTCGTCGGCACGCGCTCCTCCATACTTGAAGTGTTATACATACTACGTATGCTGTCTTTGAAACCTATGCAATTAACTTTCATATTTCGATTGATTATACACAAACCACTCAAACATTTCAGTTATCACGACTGTTTCTTCCTCAATGCTTGAAAGAAGCACTCTAGCCCAGATCTGCCGGCGGCTTGCTTGACATGGAGGCGCTTGGCGATCCGCCCCCGGGCTGCGACTCGTGGCCGTACGACGCCAACGTGACGCTCGGCCCACTGGGCATCGACTACCTGTACCTTCACTACTGCGTCTTCGCGGGTCTGCCGCTGCTGTCGGCGGCCGTGCTGCTCGCCTGGCTCGTCGTGCTCTTCTACTTCCGTACGTCTCCTCTCTCCTCCTTGCATCTCCTCGAAGCGTCTTGTCCTCCACGAGCGGCGCATTACTCACCGCGCTCTTATCTCTCTCTCTGTATGCATACATGTCTTGATATATGTAGTGGGCAGCACGGCGGACGGGTACTTTTCCCCGACGCTCGCGAGCATCAGCGACACGCTGCGCGTGCCCTACGACGTGGCGGGCGTGACCTTTCTGGCGTTCGGCAACGGCGCGCCCGACGTGTTCTCGTCCATCGCGGCCTACTCGTCGGGCGTCAACGCGGCGGGCGTCAACGAGCTGCTGGGCGGCGCCATGTTCGTCTCGACGGTCGTCGTCGGCTGCGTCGCGCTCGCCAGCGACGTGCGCGTGCAGCGCTGGTCCTTCTCGCGCGACGCCGGCGCGCTGCTGCTCGTGCTGCTGCTGCTGCTCGCGGTCGGCAGCAGCCGCCGCCCGGGCGCCGCCAGCGCTTTCCTCTTCCTCATGCTCTACGCGCTCTACGTCGCGTCGGTCGTGCTGCCGCCGTGCCTCTCGCGTCTGCACTCGGCGCGGCACGCCGTTCTCGATGGCGGTAGAGTTACAGATGGTGATGCAGGTGCAGAGCTCTTGTCGCCCACACGTGGAGCGGCGACGGCGCTGTCCGCGTTCTGGCACGCGTTGTCGCCTACAGACTCGACCAAGACGCAGCACGCGTACGCGTTCCTCACGAGGGAGGACGGAGGAGAGGCGGGCGGTGGCAAGGACGGCGGGAAGAAGCCCGTCGAGCGCTCGTCTCCTCGCAAGGCTGCCGCGTCTGGCTTCTTCACCGCGCTATACGAAGACCACTTCGAACGCGGCGTCTTGACGGATGAATCCCTGGCTTCCCCGCTGATTGCGGACTACGAGCGGCGAGAAGAAGATGACGCGCGGGAAGAGGTGGCGTCGCCAAAGTGGCTCGGGTTCACGACCGGCGGCGGGCTGCTCGCGGCCGCGTATTGGCGCCATCTCCGCTGGCGCTGGGGACTCAAGCGCCGCGTCAAGAGCGTCTGGTCGAGCGACGCGTCCGTGCTGGTGAAGCTCCTGTCGGTACCTCAGGCCGTGCTGGTGGTCGTGCGCGACGTGAGCGTCCCGCTGCTGGACGCGGACGCGTGGCGGCGCTCGTTGGCATCCTTGTCCCCGTTGACCGTCCCGCTGCTCGTGCTGCTCGTGACGGGACACGTCAAGGACCGCGTGCACGTCGGGTTCCTGACCCGCGACGTGCCCATCTGGCAGCTCGTCGTCCCTAGCGGCGTGCTGCTCGGCGCGGCCGTGTCGTTCACGACGCACCGGTCGCACGCGCCCTCGTCGGCGCTCTACTCGGCGTTCTTCCTCTCGCTGGCGTTCGTGGCCTGCGTCTGCTGGATCTACGCGGTCGCGAACGAGCTCGTGGCGCTGCTGGTCGCCGCCGGCATCATCAGCCACGCAGGCAACAGCCTGCTGAGCCTGACGGTGCTGGCCTGGGGCAACTCGGTAGGCGACCTCATCACGGACGTGTCGGTCGCGCGCGCGGGCTTCGCGCAGATGGCCATCGCCGGCTGCTTCGGCGGGCTCGTGTTCAACATCCTGCTGGGCCTCGGCATCCCCATGGTCGCCACGTTCCTCTCCGGCCACGTGCTCGAGATCGGGCTCGACACGCACGCGCGCATCTCGCTGGGCTTCCTGCTCGCGTCTCTGGCCGCCACGATCGCCGTCTTCCGCGTGCACGGCTTCCACTGCCCGCCCTGGTACGGCAAGCTGCTCATCGGCGTCTACGCCGTCTACTCGGTCGTCAACGTCGCCGTGGCCTTTCACGACGGCGGCGACACGTCGGCCACCTAGCAATAAGTACTCGCGAGTATATACAGAAAGTGAATGCAGAGCCCAAGTTGAATGCGCCGCTGGCGAGATGGGCTTATTCGAGCTGAGGCGATCACCGAGGGCGGGGCGTCGCGTCCGCGGCGATCGCACAGTGCGACTGCACGCGGTTCTCGTAGCCCTTCCAGACTTGGCAAGTGAAGGCCAGGTCCTCACGGAACGCGTCGCTCTTCTGTAGACGCACGCACGTTGGTTACCGTCAATCATCGGCTCCGTCGGCACGCATCCTAGCACTAGGTAAGCCAGCCACCAACAACTCGAGACGCACCTCAATCTGCACGTTGATCTCCCGGATCACCTCGTTCAGGCGCGCCACTGACCCGGCGATGCGTTGCAGCAGCGCCTGCTCCCCCATCAGTCCACACGGAGCTTCGTGAGTATGCGAAACACTGGGGTGTAATGAGCCAAGACCCAAGAGGGTATCCGCTGGCCGTGGCCGCACCTTTTGCTTCTCCTCGTGGGGGTCTACGCGCATAACCACCACCACCGATAGCACGACAAGAGTAAGCAACCGTTAGCGGTTCGTATGAGCCGACTAGGCGACCACAGGGCCCGCAAGAAGGGCGCCAAGCGGCTGCATACTCTGCATGGTCGACTCGCCGTCAACCCGTCCCGCGATGTTTCGAAAATGGCGCGAGAAGTGCAAAGGTCTCGGCATATGATTGGCCAAAAGTGGTCATTTATCATAATAAAGACATGTCACTATTTCAACTTGACCTTGTTGAAGTGCGTTGGCTGCGCTCTATCTCCGGTCCCTTTGCCACCACGTCTTTAAGCCTGCGAAACCACGTCAGCGGCGATCCACGCCGCAAGCGACTGTACCAGCTCTGCGTCGTGCTGTCGGAGCAGCTCCTCGCCTGGTCCGGCTCCATTCTGCTGCTTGTGCACGCCGCTATGGCGTTGCGCTCCGGCGTGGAGCCGGTCGAGGTGGCGGTAGAACGCGGCGCGCAGCCGGTCGCGGACGGTCAGCACCGCCACCGCGTCGTCCATCGACTGGAACTCGAACACGAGCCAGTCGTCCAGGATGAGCAGCCACCGGCGCTCCGTCTCGCTAGACACGTCCTCGAACTGCACGGCCTCGGGACTCCCCATGAGCAACAGCAGCAGCAGCGTCGACGGCAGCTTGGTCGCGTGCTTGGCCAGCCGCGTGCGCTCCGACTGCATCATCTCGTGGTAGACGAGCCACTCGAGCGGCTCGTCCGGGTCCTCGACGCCCGTCCTGGCGCTCCTCCCGGGCCTCTTGGGCCCGCCCCAGGCCACCATGGACGCGCCGTCCATCTTGACCTTGACCTTCTCCTTGGACGTCCAGTTGCGGCTGACGGACGAGCGAGAGAAGAGAACGTTCGGGTACATGCCGGCGCTCAGCGCCATCAGGTACGTCGTCAGCACCTGGACTGGATGCTCGTGGCCCGTCGGGGCGACCAACTGCGTCGCCGGCGTCATGCCGAGCAGCTCCAGGTCTTGCTGCAGCTGCCGGTAGATGGACGCGATCTGCTCGAGCGTCGGGCGGTGCAGCATGTTCCTGTTGCAGAAGCCGTCGCGCTGCGCGAACGACCGCGACGGCAGGTTCACGAACGCCTCGAAGGCCTTCCAGAGCGCGAAGTGGTCGCTCTGGAGCGCCAGCTGCGGACATGCGCGGCGCACGAACGCCTCCTTGGACGCCTCGACCTGCCGCAGCTCGGCCGCCGTCATGCCGAGGAAGTTGAGGAACGGGTCGCGGTAGCCGCTCAGCGCCGCGGTAGTCTGCAGCACGGCGTCAAAGCAGCCGAGCACGTGGCTCCAGAGCACCAGCTTGCCCATCTGCACGGGCACGCCGCCCGTGCAAATGTGCGCCAGGTGGTAGCCAAAGAGCGTGAGCCCGCCGTCCGGCCGGTCGAGCGCGTTCATATCCGTCAGTCGCTGGAGCGCCGTATCGATCGACAGCTCGCTCGGCGCGTCCATGGCCTGCGCGATGAACTGCTTGGCGTCCAGGATGCGCAGCTTGCGCTCGAACTGCAGCAGCTTGATCTGCAGCATGAGCTCCTCGAGCGGCGTCGTGAGCAACTCGGGCAGCATGAACTGCTTCATCGCCGTCTCGTAGCGCGCGCGCGAAAAGAGCCGGAAGCAAATGCCAGCGCGGACGCGGCCAGCGCGGCCCGTGCGCTGCACGCAGTTGGCGCGCGCGACCCACGTGGTCTGGAGCCCCATGACGAAGGACGAGCTCGAGGTCGTCGCGAGCGCGTGCGCCTGCTTGGACTTGCCGCAGTCCACGACAAAGACCACGTCCTCGATCGTCAGGCTCGTCTCGGCAATGTTGGTCGCGAGAATGAGCTTGCGCTTGCCCCTCGGCGGCGTCAGGAACGCGCGACGCTGCTCCTGAGCCGACAGCCGCGAGTGCAGCAGCGCGATCTCGTACGTGGAAGCGGTCGACGGCGAGCGGAGCAGCGCGCGCTCCATGAAGGAGATCTCCTCCCAGCCTGGGAGGAAGACCAAGACGGCACCTTTGCTCGTGGGGCTCTCGGCGCTTCCGTGGAGCGGGAACTGCTGATCGACGAGGTACAGGAGCTGCAGGAGCAGGTCGTAGTCCACCGACTGGTCTCGAGACAGCGCGTCCTCCTGCCGCTCGTACGCAGCCAGCAGCCCGCTCTTGTGCGCCTCACCGAAGCGGCTTAAGGTGTGCTGCACTAGACCGGCCAAGTCGGAAGGGTCCGGGCTGTTACTCTCTTGAACCTCGGGCGATATCGGCTCCTCCTCGACAGCGGCAGGTTGGTCGGCAGGGGGCTCGCCAAAGCACGTGGCGACGTGCATACCGAACGCTTCTTCGTCCGCAAAGCCTGCGCCACCACAGAGTGGACACTGCAGCCCGCTGTCCTTTGCTACAGTACGCGCATTGGCGCCGCTGCTTGATCGCGGTTGCTGTCCGTGGCTGGCGCTCCCTTCTCCTTCAAACGGCGCCGTGCGCTCCGCCTCGAGCAGAGCCAGCACGTCCTCCAGGAAGAGCGTCGTGACTGGGAAGCACCTGCCGCCGACCATCTCGAGGATCGGCGCCGAGTACTCGGGCTGGAAGTAGGCCGAGAACTTGTCGACCTGGATGGTCGCGCTCATGAGGATCACCTTGAGGTCCGTGCGCTGCTTGAGGATGGACGACTTGAGCAGGATGAGCAGGAAGTCGGTGAACTGGTCGCGCTCGTGCACCTCGTCGAGGATGAGGTGCGAAAAGCCGAGCGCGAGCGGGTCGTTGTTGAGCCACTTGAGCAGCGTGCCGGTCGTGCAGAAGATGAGCTTGGATTTGTCGGCGCTGAATGAGCTGTCGAAGCGGATCGCGTGCCCGACCTCCTGCGAGCTGCTCGCACCAGCGCCACGCTCCTTGGCCACGCGCTCGGCCAGCGAGATGGCGCTCAGCCGCCGCGGCTGCGTGCAAATGATGCGTGTGCTGCTGATGTTGCCCGTGGCGATGGCGTCGTCCAGCAGGAACTGCGGGATCTGCGTCGACTTGCCGCAGCCCGTGTCGCCCGAGATAACCACGACCTGGTTGGACGCCACGAGTTCCAGGATCTGCTGCTTGTAGCCAAAGACCGGCAGGTTGGACGCCTTGGACGATGAGTTCGAGGCTGGAGAAGCACGAACAGTCTGCTTGCTGCTGCCGTCGCGCTGGAGCGGGCGGAACAGCGGCCGAGAGCCTTGGCTGCGGCGCTGGGCGCCCTTGTATGGAGCTAGCGCCGTAGTCGCCGAGTCCTTCATGCCGCTCCACGGGTCCGCGACTGGCATGGCAGTCGTCGGCGCCGGAGGGACGGGGTACTTGCCCAAGTAGCCAAGCACCGCGGGCGATAGCCCGGCGACCGAAATGGGCGCTAGCCGTAGCGACACGTGCTCCATCCGCGCGTTCTTCTTGGCCTTGGCCACGTGCACGAACCGCGCGTCGCCCTTGCCCGAGCTCTTGGAGAAGAGCCCGAACTTCTCGGCCACCGAGTGGATGTACCGCCGCTGCGTGTTGTCCAGGTCCGTGGGGAAGCTCAGCTCGAAGCGCGCGCCGTCCTCCACCAGCGCCTGCAGCGCCTGCTCCACCTCCATACAGAAGGCCGCGTCCAGGCTGATGCCGTCGTCCGTGCCGCGCTTCCCGCCGGCCCCACGCGCGCCATTCCGCCGCGCGTCGCCGCCCTCGAACGCCCGGGCGTCTCCTCCGCGCCCTCGGCTACGCCCGCGCCCGCGCCCAGACCCCCGACCTCCGCCTCTATCTCCTCCTCTTCCTCCTCGGTCCCCCCGCCCCCCGCGGCCGCGCGGACGTCCACTACCCCGCGCGTCCATCGTGTAGCTCTTCGATGTCCTTCCAACCGTTGTGGGGTTCGTGATGAGCACGGAAAGAGGATCGCAACCGTATCGTCACTAAAGTGACGTAGGTTAGACCGCATTTAGGTCACTAACATGAAATAACCAACACGACAAAAGTGTAGCCATATTGTTCCGTGTCGTGCGAAAGCTGCAACCAGGTCAAGCGACGGGTGCAAATCTTGCGCCAGTCGCCTCTTCCTCGTCCAGTTGCTCCTGCAGCTCCCCCGAGTCGTCTCGACCAGTGGGAGAAACCTCCGACCGCTCATCCTCGTCACTGACCGTCGTGGAGCCGCCGCCCTCGGTCATTTCGAGCCGGTCGGGGCTCGGCGGCGAGTTGTTGGCCCACGTGCTGACGCAGCCGCGGGCGAGTCCCGAACGCTGTAGCCGCTGGCGCACGAAGCCAAGCGGGCCAGACGGTCGAGGCTTTGGGAGGAGCTGCGGCGGGATGGACGGGCTGAAGGCCTCCGCGCCAGTCGCTTGGGAGAGCGCGCCCGACAAGAACTCCTCCGCGCGGGTGCCGTAGACCTTGCGCGCCAGCGGAACCAGCGTCATGAGCATTTGGACGGTCGTGTGGAGCTGCACAGTCATGGACTGGTGGTTGTGCGCGAACACCTGCGCCTCCAGTTGCGCCTCCTGCTTCTGCTGGGTGGCCACCGCCAACTGGCCTCGAAGCTGCTCCAGCTGCGACTCCAGGCTCGCGCAGGCCTGTTGTTGGTCGAGCACCATAGATTAGCCAGCATGACCCAACACTGCGCGCATGACCCATCTCAAGCGGCAGTGACTCGCCTGCTCCATGTCTCTGGCGTGGGACTTTGTCGCGAGGAGCTGGTGGCGCAGGCTCGCGTGCTCCTTCTTGAGGAAGGCGAGGTGCTCGTGCGCGTGCTTTGCCGCTTGCCGGCTCTCGACAGTGTCCAGCAGGTCGCTGCAAGGTGAATCTCGACGCTTCGCTTCTAAAGCAGCGCTCACTCCGAGGTCGCTAGGACGAATGGAAGGGATTGACGCTCCTTGAGCATTCTGTAGGTTGTCAACAGTACGGCACATCAGTATCTATCTGAACGTCAGTGCCCACCGTACGGACTGCGATCGGAACGAACCATCAAGCGCTCGATACTCCAGCGGTGACTCGGATGGATCGCCATTGTGCGCTGCAGTAGCGGCCTGAACTCGGCGTCCACTCCGTCGATCAGCTGGGCGAGCACGTCGTCGTTGATGGAGCTGACGAGGTGAAGCGTCTCCCGCAGTCCGATTGAGCTGCACCACGGGGCGAGGCGCTCCAAGTAGGTCCGGCCAGTCAGGAGCTGATACCTAAGGCACAATGCAAAGAGTTGGTCGACTGAAAAGAGATGCTGGGGACATAAGCGACGTACACGAGGCAGCCGAACTGCCACATGTCCAATTCAAAGGTCGGGCGAAACGCGTGGGTGTCCAGGAACGCCTTGGCCGCTTCGGGTGAGCAGGAGCTCGCGGCGAACGCACCCAGGCCGAACATTCTCGCTCCGTTAACGGGCTGACTCGCCCCGAAGTTGAACAGACGGAGCGTCGAGTCTTCGAATTGCCCAATGTTGGTTGGCGTCTGCAAGTCAATCAAGCACGGCAGTTCGCGTCAGCACGCTATCATCCACGCGAAGAGATCCGATCCACCCTCGACCTACGATGTTCCCGTTGACCATGCGCGCTTTGCAGTGCCAAAACCGCACGCACGCGGCGATTTCCGAGATCACAGCCCGCATTGCCTCGGGCTCCCACTCGGTCTTTGAATCGAGCTCGTCCAGCGTGTACACCGGCGCTTCCATTACCAGACCATAGTCCAGCGTCACCGACACGTCTCTGTGGAAGCAACACACCACGTCAGGGTCTACAAAAGCTATAGAAGCAGCCTCTAATGTAGTATCGCTGAATGCTCACCCGGTTTGACTCTCTGGGGCGGCGACGGCGTCACGAACGATGATGCGTCGTCTGGCGTCGTCGAACTCGTCGTCAATTCTAATAGCGAAGTGGTTGCAGTCCGTGTCGCTCGCTGTTTTGGACTGGGCGTACAGTGCGCATTGTGAGAGTATCGCTCGACGAGGGTTAGTGCCGAACGTATAGCTCAACCTACGACTGTCATGAACTGAAGCATCACTTCCCGTTCGTGCTCCAGGACGCTCACGGACGAGTGGAATCGAATCAGAACCTTCGTCGAGGACCTCGAGTCGACGGCCAGGTTCGTCTGGACATACACGAGCTCTTGGTCCACGAAATAGCTGACGCATTTCCCAGCCGCCTGGAGAAAGTCGTATCGATGCCGGAATGAAGAGGGGCCGCTGATGAGCAGCGAGTTTGTTTCTGGAGTCGAAGCGGGGTTGTCGGTCAAGTACTGGATCGGTAGCTTGAGCTCCTGTGTTTGACAGCCGCGTAGCACTGATAAGTTTCCCACAACATTCATTTCTGGGGAGATTGAGCTGGCCTTCCGCATCCAAGACGTACCAAATCGGCTACGGAGGCGGCACTGGGGCATGCGTCGAATAGAATCTCTACTATCAGCGGTGATATCGCACGGTTCGAGCAGAGATAGTGGAGTGGGGCCCTTCCGTCCTGTGTCATCACCATACACGCGGTTGAGTGTTGAGCTAGAGAGAGAATGATACAGGCCACTATGGTAGCGAAGAGTGGACCTGGTCAATTTGCCGGACGAGATCATTTCCTCGCTCGAAAAACAGCCACAGCATGTCCGATGTGATGGCTTCGTTCGCGCACAAGTAGTGCAACGGCGAGCGCCCATACTGGGCAAGGAATATGCGACGTAGGACGTGTGTGAGACTGGAGCCGACAGAGCGACACTAATAGAGGTACGTAGAAGCTTGAAGACGCACCGAGTCGAGCGCGAACGCGTCCTCCGTCGCTGCCAGAAGAACTGTCCGGAGGCGGTCGACTGTCAGCCGGCTATTCATGCAAAGCGTGTGCAGCGGCGTCGCTCCGAGCTGCGCACATCAAGCGGTTGTATCAGCTCTCTATCGACCAAGCGATGACGACAATTCGAGAATGCTGGCGGTACAGACCTGATCCCGTGCTTGGAACGTCGCGGTGGTTGTGTCAAAGTCCATAATCACGGCCAACAACTCGGGGTGGACAGCTTCGTTGGCACACAGACAATGCAGCGGTGTGGCGCCGTCCTGGAGCGAAACAAGCAGATGTTGAGCGTGAGAAACACTGAGGAGCTACAGTAGTAAGATACATAGCCTGCGGCACCAACGTTGGCAGTGGACGCTATGCCGCTCGGGTTGCATCGGAGCAGGAGGTTCAAGATCTCGCACGTGACAGACTCGCTCCGGCACGCAAGGTGCAACGGGAGGTCTTTGTTCTACGACGGCGGTATGGCAAAAGCAACAACAGGTCAGGCGAATACAGCCACCTAGGGGCGCAAAGAGTACGTCGTGAGCACGACCTTGTCGGAAACCGAAGCTGTGCGTGGGCATTCAGCTAGTACTGCCTTCACTGCGTGGACAGTGACGCTGGCACTTTCACACAGCCAGTGCAGAGGCGTTCGCCCCATCTTGACGCAGAGAAGGAGGCATTCGCGTAAGCGGCCCACCAACTTTGTGTCGCAATACACAAAGGATAGACAGCACAGAGTCACGTACAGCGTCCACGACGCCAGCAGCGGCTCCACAGCTGCTTAGTACACGCCGAAGCACCCACATATTAAGCTTTGGTGCCTTCATGAGGCAGTGAAGCGGAGTCTCTCCTCTCTGCATGATCAAACACCACACAAAGAGAGAGTGAGCACTCGAAAGCGTTTTGAAATCGTACTCTTCTATCCCCAAGACTACGTGCCTTGTTGGTGGCATTATATCCAGCCGAGCCAAGAGCTTGCAGCAGCTCCACCGAACAGACCGCGTTGAAACAGAGCCGGTGGAGCGGGAGATCCCCGTCATCGTTAGCCGCGTTCACGGTTGAGGGATCCACCGCCACGAGCACCGCGACAGCTTGGGGCGTCGCCGTCGCATTACCGCACAGCAAGTGAAGCGGGTTGTTACCGTGCTGATGTCGCATCAGCAAAGCGAATACTTTAGAAGCATCCGGCGAATCAAGGTACGTGCACTCGCTTACCTTGTCCTTGGCCTCGACGCTACTGCCAGACGCGGCCGTCATCATGGTGATGAGGTCCACAAACAGGTAGTTTGGCGTCGACGTGCACACCAGGTGCAGCGGCACTTGTCCGTCCTGTATCCACGTCCCACGCCGACCCGTCGTTAGCTTTCTACCATAGATAGGTCTCCCCCACCTCTAAGCGAATGTTCGCACCTCATTTGGCTTTTGCAGCAGCGAGGGCGCCTTTGCCAGCATGTCCAGGATCTGCTCCTTGTCTCGCTGCGCGATGGCGTCCGCAAGCCGACGCGCCGCCTGCGCCTGCAGCTCGCTCTCCTTCCTCACGGTGTCGTCCTCCGCCGTTTGGCCCTTGGAAGTGGACCGGCGGCCGGTGATCATGCTCTTGACCGACTTGGTCAGCGCACTCGAGTACGCACGCGACCACGTCTTGCCTGCCGCCGGGCGGTCCCGCATCACTACGGACACCGAGGCGGTGCCGGCCTTGAATGCGCCGCCGTCCGTGGGCGTCGGAGCGCCTGCGGACGTGTCCAGGCCTGCCTCTAAGAGCGCGTCGGAGGTCTCCATCCCCATCTTCTTGGTCCTTGTTGGGTGCGGGAGGCGAGAAAATGGCAATCCGTCGAAGCTCTTCAAGATCCGGCGAATGTATCTTTCATGATTTATATCCAATCATATCATCAAAATCACTTGAAAACACTCGTTGATTGGATAATGTTTTTATAGCTTTGTTTCGATCTTTGACAAACACTTTCGATGGCTGTCTGTTCCAACGGCTCGGAATGGCGCGCGCGATTGGCGCGGGTCTCGGCGGCGGCCGCGTCTTGGGAGAGCAACGAGAGCGCAGCGGGAGCGGACGCGCTCAATGAGTTGGCTGTGCTAGCCGGAGACGCGGACCCTATCGTTGGGTTCGCAGCGAAGGAGGCGCTGCGGAGACTGCTGCGCGACGCATCCGCGGTCTCTGAGGGCACACGACTCGTCCGGTCGGTTGATCGCCCTTTGCAAGCGGTTCATGGTCGCTATACGAGTCGCTGTACCCGTGAGCTGACAGTCGACGTGACATGGCGACAGAGCAGGTTCATACTCGAGGATGAGGGCGACCTGCATGGCTTCCGCTTGGCGCTCCTCCGGGAGCTGATCAACGACGCAGAAGGTGGCGAGGACGACGCCAGTAGCGAGGACGAGCACGAGGAAGACCGCGCAGAGCCGCTCAGTCGCCAGTATGTCGACGCGGTGTTGTGCGAGCTGCCATTGGTGGAGACGTGCGTTCGCTGTACGTTCAGCGGGGCCGTGTGGCCGAGTGCGGAGCCTCGGCAACACGAGGCGTTGCTCTTCCTTGCCGCTCTGCTTCGCCAAGTCCGAACGCGTTATTCTTCGGCGAGCAGCTCAGCCACCGCGCGTGTTGTCCCGTCGCTAAACGCCTTGCTTGGTGGCTTCGTGAAGACTGTAGCGATGCCTTTGAGCTTCGACACGGCGCCATCGTCGGTGTGTTGTGCTGTGTTGGACGTCATGGGCGAGTGGCATGAGCTTGTTGCGGCTGCTCGATCAACTGGCAGCGACGAAGAGCACGGCTGGTACCGAGAGTGCGTGTCGCGCAGCACTCAATGGCTTGCTGCCTCTTCGAGTGCCACGATGGCTCTGCGGATGATCACCAGTAGCGAGACGCGAACCCAAGCCGCGAGCGAAGATGCCTTTATCGCCTACCGGAACGAGTATCCGTTCCTCCAGAAGTGGCTGCTGCTGCTTGGGCGACTCGCGACTGGCGTGGTGGACACTCTTGATGAGTGGTCCCAGGCAGAGAACCCGATTATTCTCCAGCTCTGTCGTTGGCTCCAGGATCTCGCCAGTGACGGAGACGATTTGCTGCCGACTCGCCACCGGATACTCGAAATCCTGAGCGAGCAAGACGACGTGATGGTGCTCGTGCTCAACTCCATCACGCACACCATCGTGAAGCTGGAACGAAGAGCAGCACCACGCGGCATGTCCACAGGTCTCACGAACGGAGTGGAGGAGCTCACCGAGAAGATGCTGGCCGAATGGGACCCCGACTTGCTCTTCGCCGATCTCCTCAGCACCTTTGCATTCGACCACCTCGTTCTTCTCGACCTCTTGACGTCGTCCGGTGCGTTAGGTATCATGCGTATATGCATCGTTGGTGTGACGATCGTACTGATACATGACTCAACTTCTCAGAGACTGCGATGCTCGAGTACCTACTGCGCTACTTGCGTCGCCTGGCTGGGCGATGGACAATCAGTAGACGCACGCTAGCAGAGTCGGGACAGCTAGCGCAGGTCCTGGGCACGCTGATTCGCTTGCGTCTCGAGATCGAGCGGCTTACCGTGGCCGATTTGTTCCCGTACGACCCAACGCCACTCATCCGGCGGCTTGAAATGGTCGAAGATGCGTACGAGGCGGAGGCGCTAACTTCATAAAGACTGTAAAGCGGGAAGGATAACTTATTTGTTTGTGTTTGGAGAGAGCGTCAGTAGCATAAAAGGAGGATCAGCAGGGTCAGAGCCACGTGCACAGTAAACAAGGAAAGAGGGCGACAGCTTCGAGCCACACGAGAAGGCGAGGAGCTCCCAAGTCGATCGCGTCACCGCTGAAGGAGCACGGCGAGTTCGCTCAGTGTTGGACGGCGTCGACACGGATCCCGACCGGGCTGCGCTTCAGCTTGAGCTTCAGTTGTTCCTCCATGTAGTGGAACTGACGGACCATCGTCGGCAACATCGGTTCTGGATGTTCACAACAACAAGCACAATACGTTAGCATGCAGCTAATGAACCACTCACCGTCTGTGCTTTACCACTGACCCAGCTCTTGCTTCTGGCTGCGCAGTACGGCCGAGTTGACCTCTTCGGCCACGCGCCGGCGCTGCGCTTGGCTGAGAAGGTGACCCAGCGGAGACTCCAACTGGTTCTCGAAGGCAAACAGAGCCATGGTGTGCTCGATCTCATGGAGGAACAGAGGCTGCATTGCGACATCACGGGCACCGAAGTTAGCATAGTTTGCTCGTTATTGCGACAACAACAGCGAAATACACAGTCAGCTTACATTCTTCTCACCGAATGGCGCGAGGTGCAGGGTCGCGAACTCGAGCGCCTGCGGGACGTCGCGCGCCTTGATCAGCTCGATGAGCTCTTGCTTGGCGAGTAAGAAGTCCATCCCGCGGTTCTTCTCCATGAACTACCAGTCCAAAAAGAAAGTGTCCGCGTCAGAAACTACAAGCGCAGAGATACAGTGAGAAAGGACACCGCTTCGTTTGCACCTGCGGGTCCATTTGGACGAGCTTCCCGCGTGCTTTTTGGACGTGGCCCTTGAGCAGCAGCTGCTGGACGCTCATGCGCTCTTGCACTGACTGCAGGTCGACGTGAGCTACAGATGAACGGACAGGCATCCACGTCAGTGCTAGATACAGAACGATATCCATCCACCACTTTTCGCTCCGGTTCGACTCACGTTTAGTCGCCGAGTCGCGCCAGAACGCCTCGGCGACGTCGCGGTAGCCCTTCCCGACCAGGTAGTCCATCACCAGTCGGTTCATCGACCTATACAACGCGGAAATGCGGTTCTAAGTTAGAATCACACCCTTGGCCACCGATGACCCGTCACAAAAACGCACTCTTTCGACACGCGCATGCGGCGCCGGCGCACGCTGTCCTTTTTGCTCCAGCGCCGCGCGTTGGCGGGCGCGCTGTCGAACCCGACCGTGACCGTCGGGCCAGCGAACCTCCGCCCGCGGCTTGCGCTCAGCGACGCCTCCTCCATGGCGACAGCGACGGCGGCGGGATAAAGAGAAAGGCGTCGACTTCCGGGGCTCTTCGCGGCTTTTAGCGGATCGCAAACTGACTTCGCCGGCGCGAAAGCAAAACTCAAACGTCGATCTTGCTCTTATAGCAACTTTCGCGCGACATTTGTTTTTACCCTATCCCTATCAATGTTGAAGGTCGTAAATTGTTCTTAACACGGTTCTGAACGCTTAGGAGAAAGAACGAAGACACAGGAGCAGTCTCGAGAAAAGGCGGAAGAGGATCGATCGACCGACCGACCGACCGACGATGCTGAGCAGCATGCGGCTTTCGGCCGCCGCCGGCGGCGGCGCGGGCAGCAGCGGAGAGTTCTCCATCATGTTCGTGAACGGTCCCATCAAGTTCCAGAGCGAGGAGGGCGTGCTGTACTCGCGTCTGTTCCACATTGTGCGCAGCCCGCCAGTCTGCCGCATGCAATGGCGCTTGCCTTTCTCTAACAGACATTGCGGTCTCGCACTGGGCGCTTGGGTCTTCCCAGGTAGATACGGACTGCGACGGATACGTTGGCGGGGCAGAAGGAGCGTCGTTCATCCGCCGCGCGCGCCTGATGAACGACGCGAACCGAGAGGTGCGCACAAGAAGACAGACGCGGGGTCGGCCCCGTCCTTCTCAAATAATGCCTATCTAACAACAGTTTGGAGTGCTGCTCGGTAGATTTGGCGGCTCGCGAGCGGCGGAAAATCGCAGCACAAGCTGAACAAAGACTGCTGGTTCGTGGCCATGAAGCTCGTCGCGCTCGTGCAGAGCACGGGGAAGTGCCAGATGCAGAGCTTGTACGCGGGCGACCCGCTCCCGCTACCCGACTTCCAGCTGGACACCCCACCGGACAATGTGGTGCGTTGATGTCGGTGTTTTGTCAAGAATATTGACTTGTAGAGTGAGTGTTAGGCTCATTTCCTCACCGATAATGCTTGTTGAGCTGTAGCTGCCGGACGAACCCACGCCGGGGTTCAAGCAGTCGTTCCGCGTATCTGTGAGTACCCCAGTGGTCGTGGGCTCAGGGTACTCGCGATACACGCAGTACGTGATTTCGACCAAGGTACGTGTTACTTAAACTGACGTTGCTCCGACCGTTTGACATGTTTGGTCTCATGAACTGTTGGGCTCTCCATGTTGTGTCCGGAGCAGACGAATGCGCCGCTGTTTCCTTGTACGGCGGCTCAAGTGAAGCGGCGCTTTAGCGACTTTGAGTGGCTGCATCAGCGCTTGCTCTTGCAGTACCGCGGTGCGGATAGCATATCACCCACGCTTTCGGAAACGAGGGAGCCACCGACTTACCAATTATCACCTCTGACCCACTCAGGAACGATCATTCCGCCGATTCCAGAGAAGCGGTGGACCGGAAACATGGACGCCACGTTTGTGGAGGAGCGGCGGCAAGCTCTGGAGCATTTCATTGTACGCACATTTCCTTCGTCTTGGATGATGTGGATGCTGCGTTGGGTTTACTTATGCTTTGGTGTCTGTGTACAGAATGAGGTGTGCAGTCACGAGAAGCTTTCGCAAACACTCGAGCTCCAGATCGTCCTCACTGCAAGCTCCGAGGTCAGGCTTCAATTCCGCTCCTCGCTCACTCGAATCGCATGGTCTAATTCGTTTCGCCGGCCACAGGGTCTAATCGCAGGGAAAGAGCTGCTTAAGATTGCATCGGGGCCGGCAGCGTACGTGCCGACCACGGCAAGCGTCACGTCTTTGTGGAGCTCATTGAAAGAAGGCGTCTTCCTCGCGTCCAACGTCCGACCCGTGGAGATCAAGACAGACGACGATTATACGAAGGTCCGGACTTTAGAACCCGGCATTGGACTCTCGTAGATGGCTGACGGATGATGCAACGCGCCCACAGATTGGCGAACACATTGACGAGTACGAAAAGCGGATCCGGGAAGTCAAGCGATGCTCCGACTTGGTCTATGCTGCGCAACGCAGTGAAGGCTATGAATTGTCACGCTTTGGCAGCTACCTCACTGCGATGGCAGAGCACGAAAAGCTTGATCCCGAAATGAAGCGCATTGCCGAGGTACGGTAAATATGTGCTCCTGACTATGAGTATCATAGCGTCAGTCTGATCGTATACATTTTTCGACCCCGTAGACCGCTGGGGATCACTTCGAGACAGTGTCGAACGTGTACCAAGACCAAGTACGCTTTGATGACTTTGAGAGTCGACCACCTTGTGTTTCGTGGACGACAGCTGATCACATGTTGTCGATTCAACTGAAACGAACAGCTCGACAAGTTGCTGGCGATGTACGTCTCCGTCATCCGGTACCAAGCAGGAAAGGTGGACGCGGTCAAGGTATGACGTCTTCTCGTTGTTTCCCTGGTGCGGCAGAGTATCTAAGGGCACGGTTTCATTACAGACAGTGATGAGCAACCGCGAGTCAGCAATCCACGAGGTTCAGCAAGCCAACGCAAGCATGCAGCGAAACAAGGAGCGCTTCGCCGCTGCGCGCGCCAGTAGTGGCGCCGCCGCCTCTGCCATGCGAGCAGAGCAAAAGATGGCATCCGTACGTCTTCATGCCAGGTACAGTTCTTTCAACTTGGTGTGTGGGGACTGACTTTATTGTATTCTTGTGCATCGAAATGGCTTCAGGCGGAAGACCGAATGAACCACGCAAAGGAGCAGGTGCAGTTTATCGCACAGAGCCTCAAAGTGGAGACGCGACTCATGGACACTGGGCGGACGGCCGACTTCAAAGACGCATTGATGTCTCTTGCGAGCTTGGAGCAGGAGTATCATGTCCAGGTATGTGGCAAAAGATGCATATACCCTGGGCTCTAGTGCACGAACTAAGCTCGCAAATGCTTTCTGCAGTCGCGCGCGGCCTGGGAGGGTCTGATGTCGTCACTCCAGATGACGGAGGAAGAAATCGCTGAGAGCCGCGAGCGTGCCGTGCACCATGTCTCATACCGAAGACCGGGCGAAAAGAGCGCTGGCCAGTTCATCGGTCTGCTGTGATTGGCATTAGACGATCGCGCCTGGGCGACCGCATGCGCGTAGACACGTTTGTGACTGCGATTTTTGGCAGGCGAAACAACAATGCTGCGTGTTTCCTTCAAGCCCCCGTGCGTCTCAAAGTCTACAGAAGCGGGGCAGCGCTATCATCGAGTGGCTCGTCCGGAACCTGGTCAATCCCGAGCGGAACGTCGTCAGTCTCTCCGCTCTCCTCGACCGTCTCGGGCTGACCCTGGACCTCGTCGCCGCTGTGGATGCTCTCGCTCCCGTCGTCGTTCTCTTCGTTGTCGTCATCATACATGTCGTCGTCTCCGATCTCGTCGGCGTCCACCTCGTTGCCAGGCTCTGCGTCGCCGTCGACGTTCTCGTGCGCGTCGCCGTCGTCTTCGTCCGCGTTGGTGTCGACCATGGACGCGTGATGATGCAGGTCGATCACGTCGCCGTCCTCGAACTTGAGCCCGTCGAAGATCTCCAGGTCTTCGCTCAGACTCCGACTCGTAAGTGCCTCTTCGTCCTCACTCTTAACCTTGACGTCGGTGTCTTTCTTGGTCTTACTTCGACTCGGCTCGGCCACAGTGTCGCCAGCTTCGACCTCGACCTTGCGCACCACTTCCGACTTGACAGCATCATTCAAGTCGATCTTGGCGTCTTCGCTCTTGGCAGAAGACTGCTCATCCTCTGGCGTCGACACTTGGTCGTCCTCTTCGTCCACTCGTTCGACTGCGAGCTTCTGCGCGAGTGCCAACACAATGGACTTGGTCAATACCCAGCACTCCATAGAAGTAAGCTCACTAGGGATGGCGTGCATACCTTGGCACTCGCGATCGAGCGCATCCTGGTCGACACGAGGTACTCCATCACATTCGTGCTCTTCCCAGGTACCAGCTGCCGCTGCGGTTCCACAGACGGCCACCAAGCGTCTTGCACATCAGCAACCGACAAGCGACGCGAGAAAGGAGGGCGGGCGCTCGCACCTTGTACAGCGCTTCCAGACGCTTCAAGTTGGTGCGGGCGCCGGGCTGGACGACAGCGCCGCTCGCTAGAACCTTGACCTCGGCGGCATCGGTGCTGCTCGACGCTGCCGGCGACTGCTGTTGCGCCTGCACCGCTTCGCCCACGACGCGGCTCTTGAAGCTGCTCGCCCACTTCTCGAGCAGCCGCAGGCAGTCTGCCGACGGCGGGCCGTACCCACGGAACTTGGGTGTCGCCAGCGCTCTACAGGACAGTGTTGAGCACACAACTCGCCATTAGAAGCCGCTTCGACGTTCAAGGTGCACCGCCGAGAAGGAGACGTACTTGGCGCACGCAACGGTCGCCTTGTACTGGTCGACGGAGGAGCCGCCGACACGGCACCAGCTCCCGTTGGGCATCTGCCGCAGGAGCAGGAACTGCTCGCAAGATCCGATGAGCTGGCGCTGCGCCTCGACCCGGGCACCGCCGAAGAGCTTCATGCACTGCAGCGTGCGGCCGACCATCTCAAAGTCCGTCTGGAGGATCGCGCGGTGGACGTACGAGGCGTTGAACAGGATCGCAACCTCGGGCCCGAACAGGTCCGGGTTGAGCTGGAGCGAGCCAAAGTCGCTCATGATGTCCAGCAGTCCGAAGATCATGCGCAGTCTGGAGAGATGGGGCCAATGGACAGCACACGTGAGCCCTCCTTCGACCGCAAAGACACACCGAGCAGCATGAAGACGACCAAGCCAAAGGCACGTAACTGGTCCGTGAAGATCGGCCATGGGATGCCGTCAGCGTCGACGGGCGCTAGGCCTTTGTATGCTTGTCGAACCGTGTTCGTGTGCGCGAATACCTCGAGCACGGTCGTCCCGAGCGGGATGCCCACTTGCTCTGAATGGATCAAGACAGCAATAGCAAGGACCGATGAGAGAGAACCCCCCCCCACCGACCTCGCGATGTCTCTGGAGATCAGAGCACGCACCCGAGTAAAAGGCGGCGAGGATGGCGCTCGCGTACTTCATGTACACGGACGGAAACTGGAGCCGCCGTTGGCAGCGCGCGCACACCTCGAGCTCCGGCGTGTTGCGGATGCCGCAGATCGGGCAGATGGCCGAGCACCGCACGTTCGGGCTCTCGATCGCCGGATGCCAGCCAATGTAGTCCGTCACCGACAGGTTGCGCGCTTTGACGAGGCCAATCACCTGCGCCAGCCGGTCATGCGATATGCAGGCGCACTTGAGGCTGCGTACGCAGGTACAGACATGCGCCGTCAGCGTCTCTCGCTACAAGCAGCTACGCCACCAGTATGGGAGTCGCTCTACCCGTATAGTCCGAGCAGCAGTGTGAAGACTTCATGGACGGATAGCTGCCACTTGTCGACGTAGGCGAGCTTCTCGCGCATCCAACGCTGTCATTGAACGCCACAGCAGTTGGCCAGCACGTCAGCACAGTAGACAATAGTGTAGTGTACTAGCGACATGGCGACGTACCTGTAAATACGGCTCGACGAATTTCTCTGCGAACGGCTTGATCGGGTATCCTGCCACCTATCCCAGTTCATGTGTTGGAATCCTCGAACGGCGAGTTGTTACAGTGGACGATGGAGCAGTGAGCGATCCGCCTACCCGGCCGATCTCCCACAGACGCAGCGACGTCATGTGGCCAAACTTTTCAAAGTTGATCGGGTTGTTGGTCTCTAGGTTCACCCACAGGATCGCACGGCGCACCTGCATTGAACACGTGGTTAGTGGCGAGTACAATACTATGCGCATCAGTACGCTACTGACGATGGAGAGCGAGCGCCGCGTGGCGAATCGACGTACGGATAGGCGCGCCGCGTCTCCCTTTGTGAGGTCCTCCTTCAAGTTGCGGTCCTGCTGCATAATGTAGCAGTTTCCGCAAAGCTGGCCGACTAATACCCAAAAATGAATCATAGACAGACCGCCGCGTGTTGTGGCGGTGCGTGAGCGCTACTGGCACATTGACAAGCCGCGTACAGCCGACAAGCATAGTACCTGAAAACTGGACGATCACGTCTTCGCCGACGCACTTTGGGTGTGCGTGGAGGCCACAGCCGCCTTGGCACGAGAACACGCCGCCCTCCTCCTGGCAGACGACGCACGGGTGGCTCGCAGTCGACGTCAAAGGTGACGCGCCGGCTAGCGCCGCGGCGACCGATTGCTGCTGCTGCTGATTCTGTTGCGGTGGCTGCGATAGGGCGATGTTTGCTTGTGAGACGACTGCTTGGTCTTGCGCAGCGTCTCGGTGGGGCATTGGGATAGTGAATGCGAGATCCCTAACGCTTGGATACGCCGACGCTGGCATTTGCTGTCCAGCTGCGTGCGTCCCATAGAGCGCCGCGCTCGAGCCCGCGTCTGTATACGTTTCTGGCTGTCCAGCCACGAGCGGCGGCCGCTGCTGCTGTGCATGCGCCTGCAGCGCGCGTTGTCGCTGGTCCTGCTCGGCCTGCTGCTGGCGCAGATGCTGATGTAGAACGCTGCTCGCTGGACTCGAGTCGACGGCACTGGCACTACGCGCCATGGACAGCGGAGGCGGTAGCGCGACTGATCCGGCGCCTAGATCCACGTGATTGACGTGCGCAGCGCCTGACGTGTCCATCTTGAACCTCTTGGCGCTCGCGTCCCCTTCCAGCGCAATGGACTCCCACGCCTGCGCCGCGCCCATCGAGTCACTCGCACCAGTCGCGGGCGCGGACCCGTACTCCAGCGCCCCCTGAGCGTAGGACGCACCCAAAAACGTGTCCACGAGGTCCTCGCTCAGTCTACCTACACCTGTGACGCCCTCTCCCTGCCCGGCGGCCCCCACAGCGCCTGTAGGCGGCGCGTCGTCGCCGTCGCCGCCGTTCATCGCGCTGTCCGCGCTGCGTGTGGCTATCGAAAAAAAAGGGTCTCCAGGGCTGGGGTGCTGAAATCCGTATCAAGCGTTTTGCACATCAAATACGTAAACTAAATAGTGTTGCCACATGAATTTAGCGGAATACGAGTGGATCACACCAAAATAGTATTGATACATTGCTGTTGTCAGGCACACCCAACGCCGCAAAGATGCTGCTGGGCATGCGGATGGGGCGACGCGTCGTGGCGCGCACGCTCGCGCCGCGCCGCGGCTTGTCCACGGTCGTGGACGACGAAGTGCGCAAGTTCAACGCCATCTCCACGTACGCCCGCGGTCTCTCCTACTACAATGAACAGCTCTCTGCTCGCTTCCCGATCCACAGAGTCGCGCAACCAGTAACGACGCGGCGACTCACTCGCTGCGGCTACTGCTGCTACGTATAGCGACTGGTGGAGCCCGCAGAGCACGAGCGGCGTGGGGCCGCTGCACCAGATCAACCCTGTGCGTGTCAAGTACATCCGCGCGCAGGTGATCGACCACTTGGCGCTCGCGGACCGCGAGGACCCGGCTCCCCTGCGAGGTCTTCGGGTCGCGGACGTGGGGTGTGGCGGCGGCGTGCTGTCCGAGGCGCGTATTCCGACGGCTCCTGACTGCCCAAACGTACACACAAGCGTCTGAATGACTCATGGGCGTGTTGGGACAGGCGCTGAGCCGTATCGGAGGCGACATGGTGTCGGTGGACCCGGGGGAAGACAACATCGCGGCGGCCAAGCGCCACGCAGCGCTGCACCCGGCCACGCAGGGGATTGACTACCGCTGCTGCACGTCCGGTACGCTGAGCTGGAGCTTGCTGTCTAGAGGGCTCGGAGGTTCGTAGACGGCGTCTAACACGTGGATGGTGGGTTGGACGGCAGACGACCTGGTCGCAGCGGGCGAGCAGTTTGACGTCGTCTGCTCCCTAGAAGTGATCGAGCACGTCGCGGACGTGGATACGTTCCTCAAGTCGCTCACGCCGCTGGTCAAGGTGCGTCCCTAGCCGCAGCACGCTCTTTGCGGTCGTAAACGGGTTGCATGGGGAGCTGACTGGATGGGTGGATGGATGAATGGCTGCTCGCTCCACTATCAAGCCCGGCGGCCTGCTCTTCCTGTCGTCCATCAACCGCACGCTGCTGTCAGGCGCGCTTGCCATCGGCGCCGCCGAGTATCTGCTGCGCGTCGTGCCTCCAGGTACTACGTGTGTCTTGTATACCTGCTACAAAGTCCGTGGGCTGCAGAGAACGGAGCAGTGTAGTAGGGGGAAGAAGCGGTGGCAAGCGAGTGGTGTACTCAAGGCGGATATCAAACGCATGCTATGGCCAGGAACGCACGACTGGAACAAGTTCGTGGACCCGGACGAGATTGTGAGCACGCTCAAGCAGGAGGGGCTGGAGGTCAAGGACGTGTCGGGGCTGGTGGGCGACCCGATCACCCGCAAGTGGCGCATCCATCCCACGTGCACGCAGGTCAACTACGTCCTGTGCGCGACCAAACCCGAGTAAGCGAAGACTCGACTCCAGCGACAGGAAGGTTGTTTACGAGCCTTTGCCTGCTTGGAGGATGCACCAATGAACCTGCTGCACCTGCTACTGCTGCTCCCTCACGCTCGAGCCGTCTCCTTCGTCTCCATGGTCCACCATCGTGATCGTCGACCCGCCGGACGCACTAGTGCTCACCGCACGAATGCTCGCGCCCTCATCCGCCCCCGTGTCCTCAAGCCGCCTGCGCCTCGCCTCGTGCTGCGCGCGGTGAAACTGATGCGCGGCCTCGTACGCAGCGACCAACGCCGCGCGCCGCTCGTGCGCGGCGAGCGCGAGCTGAGAGCGGCGGTCCGCGACCGCGTCGTGGTCTTTGAGCACGCGGTGGAGCAGGCGCTCGCGCGCAGCCGCTGAGGACGGCCAGTTGGCCGGCTCGGCCAGGTGCGCGAGCTCTCGCCACTGGTGGTGCAGTGCGTCTGTCGAGGTCATGAAGGCCATCGCAGGTCGGTCGGTAAGTACCTTTCGAGGCGCTTGATGGAGCAGCCTCCAGCATGTTGGACGCACTTTCTCGTGTGAATTCCACTTGGATATGGCGCTCGTCGCTGTTCTTCGCGCCAGGGGAGCTCGACGTGGGCGCGGTCTCGCCCAACGTTTGCCTGTGTAAGTAGCAGGAGCCACGGCCTCACCGCTCGACGTCAGCTCCACAATCGCGGCCAACATGCGTGCAGCAGCGTGAGCGCACCCACCGGATCGCTTGGTACGCGTCGCTCGAGATGAAGACGAACGGCAGCGAAGCCTGCGCGCGGTCCGCGGCGGCGGCGGTCGCGCTGGACGAGTGCGCGGCTGCAGGGAAGTCGGCGTCCCAGAGCACCAGGCCCTCGAACTCCAGCGCCGAGTAGTACGCGAGCTGCCTGCTCAACGAGCACCCGCGGCGCGCGGCGCTCGCGTTGGTGCCATGCGCCGACGGTGGCAGAAGAGGCGCCAGCGCTATCTTCCCCTGGAGCTCCCGCTGGGTCCGCATGAGCCGCAGCAAGGGCGACATGGCGCTGTCTTCCGTCTCGCACGGTTGGAACATGCGCGGGTCGTTTGCGAGGAAGAGATCTCGCTTGCCGACCGGTAGCAGCCGCGCGCCAGTCGTGAAGCGCAAGTGGTCGGGTCGCGTATGCTTGTCGCGGACACGCGGCCGGAGGAACTGCCACGCCACGCCAGCAACCAACCAGCAAGCCGTGAGTCCAAGCGGCCACTACCTACAAGTCTTCATGACTTGGTCGACGCGTCACACCTCACCTCACCTCGTATGTAGCGGACGTGAGGAGCGAAGAGGCCGAGACGGCGACGGACACGGACAAGAAGCCGGCGGCCACCGGTCTTCGCCTCGGGTCGCCTCGGTCGTCCTCGAACGCGTCGAGGGCGTGGGTCGACGCCACAAACGCGTACTTGTCGTCCGAGCACTCGGCGCTGAAGACGAACCCGAGGTGGAGCTCTCGCGACGGCGGCGTGGTCGCCAGGCGGCGCAGAGCGCGCTCACCCGAGTCGCGAGAGATCATGGCGACGGCCAGGCGCAGCGGCGTGGGCAGCTGCTCCGGCGGCGGCAGCCGTACCTGCCGCAGTTTGTTGTCGCGCGCGACCAGGAGCACGCCCCTGGCGCCAGCTTCTTGCGCCAGCAGCGCCTTTTGATGCGCGGGGCACCCGTCGACGTCCTGCCAAGCACCCGGCCGCCATAACGTAAGTGTCACGATGACGAGCGAGCAGTCCGAACGTGCAAAGAGGGGACGTACGGGGACCAGGAGGTACTTGTCAGCGACGTCCGCGGCGTTCTCGAGCGGCTCGCAGGCGTCCAGCGGGCGGGCGATTACGAGCCGCCGGAACCCGCAGCTCGGCGGCTTCCCGTCGCCTGACAGCGCCGCGAACAGCCTCGTGTCGGCGTTGCGGTCCCCGTCGCTGAGCAGCTAGCCAGTCCTCGGTCGTTGCATCAGTGCGCCTCAATAGCGTCAGGGAAGGAAACGCACGCACGCACCACATAGTCGAACGTGTGCGCCGCTGCCCTTGGTGGCCGACGACTCGCGTCGCTCTCGCTCCCTGCCGACGCGCCGACGGCGTCACTGAGGACCCGGCGGCGGTCGCGCGACTGGAAGCGCAGCGTCATGGGGCGCTCTGCGCGCTGGAGCAGCTCGACCGCCGCGCGCAGACCTCCGCGGATGCCGGCCACGCACTCGCCGTTGACCGCGAGCAGTCGGTCGCCGACCTCTGCGAGCCCCGAGGCCTCGACCGCGCGCGCCCGGCCCTCCGCGTCCACGGCGAACTCTAGGATCTCGAGTCGCTCGCTCAGCCGGAGCCCGAGCACCTCGCGAGTGGCCACCAGCACGTCGAACTCTTCCTGGGCGTCATTCCCCGTCGCGTCGCATTGTGACGCCGCATCCGACGCGAAGGCTGCAGCTGCGATTATGGACACGAGAGCGGTGAGTCGGAAGGCGGTTAGTGGACCAAGCCGGCACGGACGTGCGCTGGTCGACGGCGCCATGCTCGAGATCCGTCTCGGCGCTCAATGAGGTCCACGGTGACCTTTCAGCAACGCGTCGGACCGTGAAAACGTGCTCGCAACGCGCTTCGATAGTGGACGCAACTCCTTCGTTGTTCTCTTCTTCTTCATGGACGCACTTGACCGTGTCCACGCCTTGTCTTAGGCATCACACATGCTCCGTGGGAGCTCCCGCCGCGCTCTTCAATCCGCCATCTCCCCTGTAGCGACTTGCGCACTGTAAGGCTGTATGCTGTACGCTGTACGCTGTACGCTGCACGCAGCCGCGGCCTCACTGCGCCGACGTGACCACGAGCCCGATCGTCTCGTCGCCGACGCGCGCGATGCCGCAGACGTCGCAGAGCGAGCCGGCGAACTCTGGGCGGTAGGCGGCTCCGCAGTACGGGCAGCGCGCGTCGCGGGCGCCCAGGTAAATGGGCGTGAGCGAGCGCGCGCAGAGGACGAAGGGCTGGCTGTCCTGGTAGTCGAGCACGGCCTCGTTGCGCGCCTCCTTCTCGGCCTTCTGCAGCACCTTGCGCGCCGTGAGCCGCAGCTTCTCGTGCCGCGGGTGTGTCGCCACCTCGGGGATCTCGAGCAGCCGCCGGCAGAAGCTCGCGGCCGTGATGAAGTTGCCCGACTTGAACGCGCTCGTCATGGCCAGCTTGAGCGTCAGCACCAGGTGCGGCAGCTGCAGCTCCACGTGCGTAAAGTACGCGCTCAGCTCCACGTGGCGCTTGGCATCCTGCTCAAGCGGCGTGGCCGCCACCGCCGCGCGGAGGCGGCAGCCCACGAGGTACTCGCGGCACACGGCGAGCAAGCTCTTGACCTTGTCCGCCTCCTCCTTGGTGCCCACGGCGAGCAGCGGGATCGTGTGCAGGATCGACAGGCACAGCTGCGCCACGTCGTCGAACTTGGCGCCCGTGAACGCGCGGTACGCGTCCTTGAGCGACTCGACGAGCTGCGGGAACGAGGCCGCCACCAGCGGCAGCTGGCTCTGCTCGTCGCGCTGTAGCCACGCGCGCAGCGACGCGTAGTTGCCCTGCGTCGGCAGCGAGCCCGCGCCACCGGCGTAGACCGCCATGAAGGCCGGCTTGAGCGGCTCGAAGTTCACCACGCCGATCTGGCGGTGCAGCAGCTGCATGGCCGTCGCGAACGAGCCGGCCGCTGCGTGGTCGGCCGCCAGCGACGAGTTGCGTACCCACTGGACGCCCAGGCTTGTCCCGGCCGACGGCGCGGCCACGAACCCGTCGACGCTGCCAGCGCCGCCGGCGGCCGCGCCAAAGTCGAGGTCGAGCGCCGCATCGTCCGCGCCGCCCAGCGTGAGCGAGTCGTCCAGGTCCAGGTCGCCCTCGTCACCCCACGCGTCACCGGCGGCGTCGAGCGCCAGCTCCATGGACGACTTGCGCGTCGACGCGGCGGGCGCCTCCATTGACCGGCGGCCGGCGCTCCCCTCGAGCTGCTGCTGTTGCTGCAGACTGCGCTCGGCCTCGCGCTTCTCGGCCGCGACCACGTGGTCCTGGATCGTTGGCTCGTTGATCTCGACCAGCGGCCAGTTGTCGTTCTCCACGCGGCTGACGCACGGCGGAGGCGCCAGCAGCGCGGCGCCCTCGCCGCCCTGGAGCATCTCCCGGGCCAGGAAAGCGTCGACGTCCAGCGTCGGGTTGCTCTCGGCAAGCACGAGGCGGAGACGCTCCACGTGGTCGCCCAGGCCGTGCGTCGCGGCCGTCAGCAGCGCCAAGCCGACCTGTCCGGCGGCCTCGAGCGTCTGCACGCGCGTGTCGACGTCGCCGAGGTAGAGCGCGTTGTGGAAGCGTGCCATGATGTCGTTGCGCACCTCGGCGATCTTGAGCATCTTCTTGAGCTTGTCGCGGTTGCCCGTGACGAGGTAGAGGAAGGACAAGCGGTCAAAGTTCTTGGTGCGCTGGTAGGCCATCTCGACGACCTGCAGGTTGCCCTGGCGCAGCGCCTCAACGCCGAGCTGGTGCCAGCACTGGGCGTCGTCGAGCTCGTAGGCCGAGTTGAGCGCCACCTCGAGGTTGCCGCAGGCGATGGCCAGCTTGAAGCGCGTCTTGTCGTCGTGCACAAAGTGCAGCGCCACCTCCGGGTAGCCCTTGACCGTCAGGTACGAGATGATGGCTTGGCCGCAGAGCCGCGAGTGGCGCACCATGCGCATGACCTCCGTGTAGTTCTTGCGCGCGAGCGCGATCTTGAACTCGCACTCGGTCAGGTCGACGGCCATGGTGCGCATCTTGGCCTCGCGGTCGAGACAGTAGAGCTTGGAGCCCTCGAGGTGCGTCAGGTACACGGGCACATCGAGCGAGCGGATGATGCCGGCGTCGCCGTTCGAGAGCGCGTACTTGATGTGGTTGAGCGTCGTGTACACAAAGATCTCCTCGGCGGGCGCCGAGGCCCACACGCCGCTCTTGATGCGCACCGACTCGGTGACGGTGGCCAGGTGGCGCAGCTGCTTGTCGGCCAGCACGATCGAGTGCTTGCTGATGAGCGCCACGTAGGCGCACGACGGGCTCCACACGACGTACTTGACGCGCGGCGCCTGCACGTCGGCGAGGACACGGCGACTCTGCGTCTCGTACAGCACCATCTTGTCGTCCACGTGCAGCAGCACGCGGCCAACGGCGCCGCCAAAGTACAGACCGTCGGCCGTGCCGTTGGGCGGCGTGATCTTCTTGGTCACCTCGTTCTGCAGGTTCTTGATGACTAGGTGGCGCGACTTGTCCAGCACCGCGATGCGGTTGCGCGCGACGAACACGGCGAAGAGTCCCTGGCCGCGCGTCGACTCGCTGCTCTCGCCGCTGCCCGTCGTGAACGACACGAGCTCGTACGAGCCGCCCTCGGCCTCGCTCGTGAGCAGCAGCGAGTTGCTCGACGAGCTGCCGGACGCCGCGCTCGCGCCCGGCTGGTCGAACGGGTTCACGTGCATGGCGCGCGGCAGGTTGCCCATGCCCGTGCCGGCCGTGCCCGTGCGGCGGATGGCGGCCACGGGCACGTCGCTGCCGTCGAGGAACGAGTACATGCGCACGTAGCGCTCCTTGGCGTAAAAGGCGCGTCCGGCCAAGAGGTCCATTGCGGGGCGCTCGCGCTCGAGCTTGAAGACGATCATGCCGGCGTCGTGGCCGGCGGCCAGCAGGTTCTGCGTCGGATGGGCCGCGAGCATCCAGAAGCGGTCGTTCTCGCGGCGGAAGGTTTGCAGACCCATGCGCTTGGAAATGTCCCAGACGCGGATCGAGCGGTCCTCCGAGTTGCTCAAAATGAGCTCGTGGCGCGGGTGGAAGAGCACGCACGAGATGTTGTTCGTGTGGCCGCGCATCGTGTCCACCTCCCACGCCTTGGTCTCGTTCATGCGCCAGAGCTTGACCTGGCGGTCGTCGGCGCCCGACACGATGAGCGGCAGCGTCGGGTGGAAGCTCGCCCAGTTGACGCCGCGGTCGTGGCCCTCGAGCACGTACTTGACGATCGCGTCGCTGGCGCCAAAGATGTCGTGGTTCGGCGCGCGCGAGGGCGGCGCCAGGTCGTCCATGGCCGTGGGCGCGCCGCGCACCGTCTTCTTGCGCAGGCCCGTCGTGTCCCAGACGCGCACGGTCTGGTCGAGCGAGGCCGAGACGATGAGGTCGTCCTTGGGGTGGAAGGCGGCGCACATGACGTAGTGGTTGTGGCCCGTGAGGATCGACACGCAGGCGCGCGCCTGCCAGTTCCAGATGCGGATCGTCTGGTCGTCCGAGCAGCTCAGGATCCACGGGTACTCGTGGTGGAACTGTACCGTGCGGATGTAGTCCAGGTGGCCCAGCAGCGTGAACAGGCAGCGCCGCAGCTTAAAGTCCCACACCTTGATCTTGTAGTCGTCGCCGCCCGACACGAACAGCGGCTGCGACCGGTGGAAGTCCACGCTGCGCACCGGCCCGTCGTGCTCGTCGAAGCGCTCCAGCAGCGTGCCCATGCGGTAGTCCCACAGCTGGATCACGCCATTGTGCAGCGACGTCAGGATCCACGGCCGGCTCGGGTGGAACGCCAGGCCCTTCACGCGGTTGCTCTTGGACTCGAACTTGGTCAGCATGGCCGACAGGTGCTGCTGCTCTTCCTACTACTGCTACTACTACAGACGACGGCGCCAAGACGCGTAGGGGGGGAGCAAGCAAGCACGGCGCGAGCAAGCCGCCGAGAGATACCGATACTGGACGCCTCTGCGGTTCTCCTTCCTTGCACGGCGATGAACAAGATCTGTACGTGGAGCTCTGTGGGGGAGCGATTGTGATTTCGACCAATCATGTGTGATTACTTGAGTAGCACATGTTTTCAGCCAATGCGAGTCCTCGGTCTAACTATATATTTTTCCAAACAAGGGACAGTAGGGACAGCAAGGGAATGGGGAATTCTGTGGCGGTAGAACGTGATGGTCGCCCGTATTTTAAGCGAATCACGCGCGGTTTTCTCCGATCGGTGGCGCGAGTGTACCCAATCCCCTTTTTGGCGGGACTTATCCGCCAACCAGCGCGAGGCGCCGCTGGCTCTCGCCGCTCTCATTCGCGCATTTCCCAGCCAACGAGAGCGAAGCAGACGCAACCGGGCGAAGAACAACCAAAGGGAGTCAAGGGATCGATCGTATTGGTGCGTCGCGTCGACCTATCAGGCGCCTCCTCTGACGCCTTGAAGTCGCCTGCCTGCCTGGACGCTAGTGTACCAGTGGAAGGGAGCTAAGTGGCTGGCGCCTGGGCGCGTGCATGGCGAGCAGGGAGCATGGAGTCGACCGGGGAGCATGATAACGCGGCCGGGGGCCAGGCCCAGGCAGGAGCCGCCCAGGATGCGCAGGCGCAGCTTGCGCTGTACCAGGCGCAGCAGCTACAGCTGCTCCAGCAAATGGTGCGTGGGGATGATAGTAGCCGCGGAGTATGCGCTTCCAGTCGAGAGCGAGGGCTAACGTAGCGTGTCCCGTGCTGTGTAGATGGTACCGTATGCGGGGAAGGGGGTCGTGGACGTGCATTACCGAGAGTGGGGACCAACGTAACGTGTGGGTATACTGACTATTACATATACTGTACCAACTTGTGACCGCAGCAGCAGCAGCCGAACGCGGAGCAGCTCCGCCAGCTCTACGGGAACAGCATGATGATGATGCCGCAGTTCATGGTGAGTGCTCGACGCGCCAATAGTTCGTTTCGGGATATCGACGGGCGCTAACACCAACACGCGTCGGGCCCATGCCCAAGCAGATGAACTCGCCGCTCTTCCGGGGCGCGGGCGCGCCGCAGCCGGCCGCCGAGGCGGTCGAGGAGGAGCCCGTGTACGTGAACGCCAAGCAGTACCACCGCATCATGATCCGCCGGCAGCAGCGCGCCAAGCTCGAGGCCAAGCTCGGCAGCACCCGCCAGCGCAAGGCGTACCTGCACGACTCGCGCCACAAGCACGCCATGCGGCGCCCGCGCGGGCCTGGCGGCCGCTTCCTGACCAAGTCGGAGATCGCCGCGCTCAAGGCCGGCACGCTCCGATTGGAGGACCTGCCGCTCAAGGCGACCAAGGAGACGACGGCGTAGACGCGTCTCGGCGACGACGTCTGCCTGGACGAGCGGTCCACAAGCTGCCTTGGCGTCTCTATTTGCTGCGTGACGCGCTGCCAGCCCTTCATTTATTACAGAAACGAGATTTGCGTCGTGTGTGTGTTGTGCCGGTCATGAGTGCCAGCAAAGCTCACTCGTCTGCCTGTGGACAGCGCTGGCGTGGCTCACAACCTGCTCGCGTGACGCGCTGCGTACTGCTGCTGCATCAAGGCGCGCGGGTCCGAGCCCGAGGAGCTACGCACCGCGCTCGAGAGCTCCTTGAGCACCTTGACGTCGTCGAACGGCAGCTGCACCAGGTGGGTCGCCGTTTCGGCGCGGACGTTGTACGGAACGGGCTCCTCCAGCAGCACCTCGCGGTCGCCAAACACGTGGCCCTCACGCAGGACGTACGGGTGCGCCGACGCCACGCGGACACGCCCCGATCTGTGCGAGCATCTCGTGAGTACGGCGCTGCATACATCCAAGTACCAAGCACCGGCCTGTTGGCCGCAATGGACCACTCACATGATGAAGTAGACGGCCGCTGGGAGCGAACCCCTCGCGCAGATCGTCTCGCCTGCGCGGTACACCTGCGCGTAGAGGGGGATGTTTCGCTCGAGCTTGACGCGCTCCAGCTCTATGTAGGGAACGGCCAGGATCGCCGTGCATCAGCACCTAGTGATGAGTTCCCGGTCGAACGGTTCCCGCGTCACACATACGTCCTCGTACCTTCCAAGATGAGGTTGTTCGCGGGCCAGATGAGGCGCACGACCGACGGCGACACGGCGGCCAACGACTTGCGCTTGTATGACGCCGAGGTGACGTGGACGGACGTCATGCAGTAGCGGTAGTTGATCATCATGCCGAGCGCACTGTCGAGCGCGTCGTCGGACGTGTCCGCCAAGAAGTTGATCTGCTCCACCTGGGCGCCATTCTGCAGGTGGAAGTTGGCGACCGGGTCCCAGATCTTGTCGCCCTTGCGCTCGAACAGCACGTAGCGCGCGCAGGCAGCGGCCATGACGTCTCGTACCGACTGGACGAGCTCCTGGTCCCGATGCCATGCCGGGTCCTCCAGCATCTTGAGCAGCCACTTGTGCAGCACGAGCTGGCTGACGCCGTACTTGATCGAGATCTGCTGAGCTTGCTCGGGCGAGAAGAACCCGCGCTGGATAGGAGCATGGCGCTGCTTCGCGCCCGACCGCTGGGGCTGGGCGTCCGCCGTCGACAACACGGAGCGCAGCCATCCGTGAAAGCCTGGGACGGGCGACAGCGTCGCCGAGGTGTGGCACATGGGGAAGAGGCTCGTCATGCGCTGGATGGTCAAGAAAAGCAAATGGCTCGCGATGTTGAGCCCGCGCAGCCCGTTGTTGGAGCTCGAGACCGAGTAGAAGATGATGTGCGTCGGCGCGGCGACCACCGGCGAGTCGCAGTTCAGGATGGGCGCGATCTTGTCGCTCAGGTGGTCCGTCGCCAGCACCTGCACAAACACGAGCGGCGCGCTCGACATGTGCGTGTGGAAGAGCCCGAAGCAGAAGCGCTGCGGCCCGGCGATGCGCCGTTTGAGGTCCTCCCAGCCGCGGATGGCGTGCACGCGCTCGTTCTTGAGCACGAACGCGACCAGCTTCTCGGATGACAGGTCGATGCGCAGGAAGCGCATGCCAGCTTGCGTGGCGAACAGGTCGCGCATGACCATGTCGAGGAACTCGAGCGCCTCAACGTTGTCGGCGGGCAGTGTCGCGCGGTGCTGCCTCACGAGGTAGTTGAGGTCCACGCGCAGCTTGAGGAGGAACTTGGGGCCGGGCGGCACCGTGCTGATGAGCAGGAAGAGCTGCTCCGCGAGCGGCACGAGCCCGCGCTTGATGCTCTTGGAGGTGGTCGGGTCGTTCTTGCGGCTGAACCCGAGCGCGGCGCTGACGACGCTCAGCACGAGCCCCGAGCGCTTGATGGATGGCAGCGTCTTGACCATCAGCGACAGGTCCTGCACGCCCAGGTCCACCGCGAGCGCCAGCACCAGCGCGAGCTTCTGCGCGTCGTTGAAGCGCTTGTAGTCGTCGCACAGCTGCAGCGCAAACTCCCGCCGCCGCTTGAGCCCGATTACGAACCCATCGTTCACGTCCCCCTTGAGGATCTCCTGCATACCCCCACGTCGTTCACAAGAGACGAAGTCAGCTCGCTGTTTGGTCAGGTCGCAATCTCGCTGGATATATCGCTCTCGATGGAGGCGGCGGAGCGCTCGTCACCTGGACGTGCTGCGTGAACTCGACGCGGTCAAAAGGAACGACCGCCACCGCGTCGCGCGCCGCCTCACGCGCCCGCCGCTTGGCATCGTGGCGCCGCAGCGTCTCGCGCATCCACTCGTCGCTTCCCTGGAACGCGTCGCCACCCTGCGCCGCCGCAGGCATCGCCGCCGACACCATCGCCATCTTCCACGCCGGGTCCGTCCTCTGGTTGTTTGGCAAAACTTCAAGTGATACTATCAGGGGTCAATAGACCACCGGCTAAAAAAGTGCAAATTACGTAAGTTACGGCTGAGTCTCGTAAATATCGTCGTTTTTTACGAGACAATACAATATGGCGCAAACATTTCACCTACTGTAAAAAACGCTCATAATTAGTCTAAGTTGCGGTGTTTTCACAAATAACGCGGACATTTTGTATGCAGGTGACCTGCGTTGGCAAAGCTCAAAAATCCATAATAACGACTGCATATTTCGCAATTATCGCATCTGCAGCCTATTAGAGATCGACGTATCTAAAAAGACTGCATTGTGCGCAATTTCCTGGCCA
>JAADXZ010000074.1:0-49349 GCA_023338055.1 Phytopythium mirpurense
CGCCTCGTAGCCGGGCGTGCCGGCGGCTTCCAGGTCCTTGGCCATGGTCGATGCGGGCGTGACTTGGAGTCGAGTGGGGTGCTGCGCACGAGGAGGCGAATTGAAGACTGCGGTGACGGGGAAGGCAGGAGCTGCGGGAAATGCGGGTAAAACTGCTCGTAAGTGTTAGGAGGGGTAATTATACCAAGGTTCAAGGAAGAACCCGCCCGCCAAGTTGACTGACCGCAGCGGTACTAGAGAGTGCGCCAGCTGTCAAACTACATAGTTTTGGTTGATGCGGTACTGTACATGCGCTGTATGTCGGCTTGGGGGTCACGTCTGGACCGGCGTGGAAAGTCAACCACAACGCCAAAGAACGTGGCGATGCTCGACTGTCGAGTCTTCAGAAAGGCTCAGAAAGCAAAGCCGGTGGTGGGATCCTCCATATCAGCGCTTGATTCAGACTGATTTGGCTCATAATGTTCCAACAAACTCTGCAAAAACCCGTTTAGTCAAATTATTGTTATCGAGAATCTATTATTATAGTTTCGATGCAAGAACTGTAAGTATTTTTTGACCCATTGAAGTAGGTAAAAGGACAGAAGAACTAATAGTTTTCGATTCGAAAATATATATTTCACAAAGCCAATCGTATGCCAGATCAAAAATTAACTTCTACACTAGTCGTATGCTATTTTATTTTACTACTGCATACAAGAAAATCATAGTAAAACGGCATCCACACAACTTGATCCCAGCACTTTATAAACATGCTTATTTTCAATCTGGTATACGATTGGATTTATTATTGTTTAACCGAATACTATTAGTACCGGTACGTAATTTAGTACTTCCTTGCGCATTTCACGATTTTCAAAATAAGGCAAAAAAGCGCGAAATTTGGTGACCTTGAGTGGTTAAGTACTTTTTGGCTGATGCAAACGTCTTATTTCGGAACAAATGAAATTGGGGTACAAAAGGGACATATTTTGTGGTGGAGAACGGCTTGGCGGTGCTCGCCGGCACTCTCACGGACGTGGCGCTGCTCATCCAAGAGATGACAATCGTTTTTTTGTGTTTTGCGTGCGCGCAGTCTGTGTGTCTACCGCTAAATTTTGTTCTGAATCCCTAGCATATTCTTCTCTTTCTCTTTACTGTATGTATATTTTTGTGATGTATTTCGTTTTAAATATGCCTCTTTTTGCAAATCTGAGGGATATCATTGTGACGTGAGCGTGTGTTTTAATTTGATTTGATTTATACAGTACAAACGGTATGTTCATTACAGTACCCACAGTAATCCGTGAAGCGTGGAAGTAGTTGAAGTTGAACCAGGAACGGAGCATAAAAATATTGCCGACTGCACCGACACGCGCCGAGTCCGCAGACTACTGTATGATACAGTACTCCGATTAGGCAACATCAGCAGGCTGTGGTTTCACTTGCCGCTCGGCAAAAACGGATGTGTGCGCTCTCAGCGGATCTTATCCTACAGTGCAGTATCACGCTGAGCAGTCTTATCATTATGTTCACCGCGAGCTTCCCAAAAGACTCGCTTGGCCACCAGTGCAATTCCACGAACAACCTCGTGATTGAGGGTTTGAGTTTCAGCGGGGGATTTTCCCATGTGGTTTGCCCCCGTATGGCTCGAATATATTTCGCCAATCAAATAACGGCTACGTTTCCCTATCCTGCAGGAAGTACAACAGTTAAGTGTTCGATTGTGTGAGGCAAACCCTACGCTATGGGTAAAAGATAAAGTATAATGAATCTGCCGCTCTGCGGTCCATGAGCCCCCCCCCCAAGACTCGCTTGACGGTTACCGGTCAGTTGACCCCTTCGCACTGGATACGGTACGTGCATTACACTGCCGAATGCAAGAGCTGCGATCTTGGGGAGCTGCGCTCGATTCACCATGATTATATCGGATATGCGATTATGTACAGTTATGCCGTGACGACCAGCATTGCCTGCGTGGTGGTCGCTGACTGGCGAGACATGGCCGGTCTGCATATTCCGGTGTGCAATACGCCTCGCTCGCTCGGCGCTGACCCTCAACGCGTTCGCTATGCACGGATCCGGTGTTGGCTCAGCTATGCTGAACATCAAGACCAGCCGTTATTAATTGCAGTATTTGACACGCGTACCAGAACAATGTACTAGTACACTGACAGCATTGGGAGCATTACAATACGTTGTACTCCGCGAAGCGCGTGCCAGTATGGGTAAAATCCACTGCACTTCTCCGTTGATATTGATGCATGTTTATTGGTTATAATACATAATACCTCCACCATATGATTGGTCATAAATCTATTTAAATGCATACATTTTCTTCACCACACAGACAAAAAAATCATCAAGCCGAGATAAGCACCCGCAGCGAGAAGAGAAGAACGATGGCGACGACGTACCGCGCGATCCTGACGGCCGTGTACGCCGCGGCAGGCGCGCTGCTGGCGGCGCTAGCCAAGCTGGGGCTGCTTCCCAAGGCGGCGGCCTCGGTGCTGCTGGCGCTCGTCTGGCTGGGCTTCGTGCTGGCCTTCTCCTTCACCGAGTCGTGGGTCAAGTTCCGCTCGCCCTTCCTACCGCGGCACCTGGCGCTGGACGTCGGCCGCACGACCTTTGCGGCGCTCAACGCGGTCGAGACGGGACTCTGCCTTGGGCTGTGGATCGTGTACCTAGTCGCGGGCCACGCGCCCGACTTCCCCGTGGACGACGGCGTCGTGCGCCTCGTGCTCGCGACGCTGCTGCTCGCGCTGCAGGCTGCGTGGCTCTACCCCAAGCTCAACCTGCTGGCCGAGTACGCGCTGTTCGACGCGCTCAAGGAGCTGCCGGACGAGGCGCTCTCCTTCTCACAGAAGATGCTCTTCGGCGAGGTGCGCCACAACGTCCAGGTCGCCGACAAGCCGCACGTCGCCTTCCACGTGCTCTACGTGGTTGCCGAGGTCCTCAAGTCGGCGCTGCTCGTCAGCTTCGCGCTGCACTTTGTGCGCCTGCTCCCGCAGTGAAAAGGTAGCGTCCAGGCGACGAAGACCGCCTCGTGATGGCTCCACGCGGCTCCAGCGCTCACAAGATTGGCGATGCGCGGGGTGGAGCGGTGCTATTCGTACCTCCACCTTGTGCCGCAGGAAGGAGCCTGTGAGCGTGGTGGTTCCCGTGTCACGTGGTAAATTGCGAGAAACCTCGTTGGTATGGATGGGCGGGCCTATCTACCTTATTGCGGCGCTGGTTGCCGTTTGATTGGCATGGATTCCGAGTGTTGATTTGCTTAAAAACGAAAATCCGATCCTCTGATTGGTGGAAACTCCGTGTGTGACGCGCGACGACCCGGCTGGCGTGACTTTTTGATTGGCGCTGCATGCTGCGGCAGTGGCGCGCTGTTCGGGCGATCGCGCGCGCCGGCGGCAGCAGCTCGCGAGTGCGCGCCAACACAGGCGTCTCCATGTCAACAGTAGCATTACCAGATGCCTCAGTGTCAGTTGGTCCCGGAGCTGCGGCGGCTGAAACCTGCCGCGGCCACAGCACGGCGACCGCCAACCCGCTCATCATCGAGTACTACGTCGTGCGTTCTGCAGTCACATAGCGAGCGCTGCATCGCCGCAATATATTATGTCGCCCTTTACTGACGCGTGCTGCTCAACCAGCGCCAAGGGGTTTTCCCGCGTGAGGATGTGCCTGCGATCGTCGAGACGCTCAAGGCGCCGCTGCCCGCCTGCTTCCGCGTGAACCCCAACGCGCGAGCGGCCAGCCAGTACGTTGCTAGTTCGCGATTACACGTCTTCGCCTACGCTGTACATCACTGCAACACCAACAGCGTCGCACTATGGCTGCTCGCAGTATCGTTGGGCGGCTGCGGAACGAGTTTCCGGCGCTGTTCGCGTCGGTGGAAGCTGACGGAGAGAGCGTCTCGGCTCCTCGGTAGGCCAAGCATCCGCGCGTCTCGAGTAGAGCGCGCTCAGTCGGTCCTAAACTGGCTGCTGTATGTTTCCTTGTCGCTACGCAGCGAGCTCACGTGGTTCCCGACGACGCACGGTGCCTGGCAGCTCGATTGCGGCAAGACAGCGCTCGCCAAGCTCGGTACGAAGTCGACTCCATAGTCTGTTCGGCTCCACTCCGGGCGCTAACCTTGCTTGTGTCAATGTGGCAGCTCGCGAGCACGCGCCGCTGCGCTCCTTCCGCGACTTCTTGCTGTTCCATACCGCCGAGGGTAACGTGACGCGCCAGGAGGCAGCCAGCATGATCCCGCCGCTGCTGCTGGACGTTCAGCCACACCACCGCGCGCTCGACTTGTGCGCCGCGCCAGGCTCCAAGACGTCCCAAGTCATGGAGGCGCTGCAGCTGCGGGTCGCGGACCCGCTGGATGATGGACAGTCAAAGCGGGGACTCGTGGTCGCCAACGACGCCAACGAGAAGCGCGGCTACCTGCTCGTGCACCAACTGCAGCGCCTCGGTCTCACGGATGCCGTCGTCACCTGCCACTTGAGCCAGCAGTTCCCGGGGTTGTACTCCTCTTCAGAGAGTGCCGGCGCTGCTGTACTCGAGCCGACCGACGTGTTCGACCGCATCATTTGCGACGTGCCGTGCTCCGGCGACGGCACGATCCGCAAGAACCGCAACCTGTGGCGGCAGTGGGGGCCCGGTGGCGCGCTGACGCTCCACAAGACGCAGCTGGAGCTCGCCCAGCGTGCTGCCGAGCTGCTGCGCGACGACGGACTCATGGTCTATTCCACCTGTTCGTTCAACCCCATTGAGAACGAGGCCGTGGTATGCGAGCTGCTGCGACGAGCCAATGGGTCGCTCGAGCTCGTTGACTGCAGGGACATGCTCCCTGGCCTCATCACTCGTCCAGGAATGAGCGACTGGCAGGTTGCGTGGCAGCCTTCGAAGAAGAAGAAGAAGAAAGAGACAGACAAGGCGACGGGCAGTAGCATTGGCGCGCCGACGGGGGCTGACTCGCTCTTGTGGTTCAGCGAGTACGGCGCAGTGCCAGAGCAGCTTCGCGGCTCGCGCATCCTCAAGTCCATATTTCCTCCCTCTCAGTCGGACATCCGCGACCAGACCAGGCGGTGCATGCGGGTGTTCCCGACGGATCAGAACACTGGCGGCTTCTTCGTTGCTCTGCTTCGAAAGGTTGCCAGTCGAGCAGGGAACCAGGGCGCCAAGCAGTGCTGGCTCGATGCGTACGTGTGCGCGCTGTGCGGCTGTCAAACGCACAGCATCCGCCACTGTCCCTTGTCTCGCAACGCTCAGCGCCAGCGAGAGGAGCGGGAGAAGCGGCAGCGAGAGATGGATCAGCCAGAGACCGGAAGTGAAAGTCCGATCGGTGAGAAGCGACTGCACTCTTACACCAAGCTTCGCCCGGACCATTGGAGCGTCATTCAGCAGTTCTACGGCGTGGATGACAGTTTTCCGCATGTGAGTGCGTGTCGTCGTAGGTATCGAGCGAGCATTGGCCGAGTGCAGCTGCTGACATGGCTGTGGGATTGGCAATCTCTCTGCAGGAGAACCTGTACGGCCGGTCGGATGGCGCGACGTCGATCTGCCTCGTAAGTCCACACATCCAGCAGACGTGCCTCGCTGGCCGCGACCTCAAGGTGAGTCGCCATCCCTCTATAGTAAGCGCGAGTGTGTCATTGCTCACCCAGTGATCGCGCGGCGGACAGATCCTGGACACGGGCATCCGCGTGTTTGCGCGCGTGCAGACTTCGAGAGATGCGCTTGTGTTCAGGCCGACGGAGGACGGTCTGCACCTGGTGCTTCCCTTCATCACCAAGCGCAAGATTCGCGTCTGTGCAGCGGACCTCGAGCTGGTGCTGGCCGTCCAGGGAAACAAAAGCGACAAGGCAGAGCCGAAAAGCGACGGCGCGCGCTCTATTGAGCAGTTTACGGCTGAGCTACAGGCGAAAGCGGCCGAGATGCACGCGGACTCGGGAGTCGGCCCCGTGCTTCTCTTGTTGAAGGAGGAGCCAGGAGATGCCCACCTCAAGCCGGTCGTGCTGCCCGTGTGGCTCGGGCGCAAAACACTCGCGCTGCTAGTGGACGAGGCCACGCGCAAGCGGCTACAGCTCGGAGAGGGCGGTGAACGCCAAGAAGGAGACGCGTCGAGCGATCAGAGGCAGTGAGTGAGCGAGCTGTGGACAAAAAGCCGCCAAAGTGTAGCCATTCCACATTGTGTGGTCCACAAGTCACCAATATTTGGATTTCGACGACCGCTCTCCCTGTTTGAAGTTTATATGGATCGCTAATTGGACAGAAATCAAATCAGCGATTGTTTCAACCAATCAATGATGCAGCTGTATGTGTTTCTTCCAATCAAACCATTGGAGTACTCAGTATTCGGCGCCTCCCCACTTGGAAAGCTACGATGGCGTCCCGCCGACCGTCCGCCGGCGGCGACGCGCCTGCCGCTGCCGAATGGGCCTACGAAGCCTGCGCGCTGTGTTCAGGCGCCTCCTCTACGTCCCCAACGCCTCCTCCATCGCTGTCCACGGAGCCGGGCGCCCTCTCGCCGCCCGACGCGCTGCACACGCTGCGCTTCCGCCCGTCCGCGTCGCTCCGGATCTTCCTTTCGTGTACGTGTCCCGGGCGCATTACAAGCCGCCGGCTAGCGCTCTATGACGGTCTCTCACCCCTTGTTCGCTGGGATTTGGGCGCTGCAGACGGCCACGATCGTTTCCAGCAGCTCGCGTTCCACATCAAGGCAGCTCGTACGAGCGACTCGCCATGCGCGGTACAACTGGCTCCGCGGGCGCCCTACTAACGCTGTATCACCTCACCCGCCCTTGACGCAATGCGCAGTGCAGGCGCGCGGGCACGAGGTGTGGGTGGACACAGAGCGGCTGTCCGCGGGCGTGGACTGGGAGGACGGCATCGCGGGCGCGCTCTCGTGGGTCAAGGACGCGCAGCACGACGGGCGCGTGCTGCTGCTCATGACGCCGCACGCGCTGCGCCGGCCGGACGGGTACTGCCTCAACGAGATCGCTCGCGCGGCATCCAGCCGCCTGGCCATCTTCCCTGTCATGGTGGCGGACAGCGAGCCGCCGCCGGCCATCACGATGCTCCCGTTCTTCGACATGCGCGACTGCGTGCCGTCCCACCTCGCGCTCGACGCCCGCAGCGAGGCCTGGCAAGCGCTCGTGGCCGCCACGATCCACAGCGAGAGGTGCTGGGAGAAGCTCCAGCGACTGCTCGCGCTGCTCGAGCTGGTACCGACGCTCGAATCGCAGTGCCTTGCCCGTGCGGTCGTGGTGCTGACGCTGTGTGCGTGGCTGCTCCGAGCAGTTCCCAGATATGTCGGCGTACGGCGTGCCAGCGGTGGGCGGGCTCGAGAACCTCGGACTGTTCGCGTCGTACGACCCCAAGGTGGACCAGCACCCGCAGCTGCTGGGCGAGAGCGCGGGGGCGGGCAGCAGCACGCGGCGGCTGCTTTTACACCGCGCGAGCTGCGAGTCCGTCGGGCTGGCGAGCTCCACGGACACAACCGCGTTAGCAGCGGGAGGGCGCAAGCTGCTCCGAGGCTCATCGGCGCCGGACAAGCTCCCGTCATCGGCCTCGTCGGCGCCGCCGTCACCCACGACCGCCGGCCAGCCTCGCCAGGACTACAATGCCACCGGGAGTCTGGACGAGGAAAGCGGTCAGACAGGCCCCGATGCTGGTGGTGGAAGCCCTGGGTCCCCCGCGGCTGGAGACCACCGTTGCCGCTACGTGTTCAGCTTTGACGCCTCGTGCTACGTCCTCGCCAACCAGCTCTTCGACGACCTGTCGGCGGCCGACTTTCATGTGTTCCCGCCTCGGCGTCCGCGCGCCGCCGCGAAGCAGGGCCCGGACGCCGCCTCAGCGCAGGACTCGTTCGCGGACGCGCTGCAGTGGGCAGCCGCGGACAAGGGCAGCAAGATGATCCTGCTCGTGACGCCGGAGAGCGTCGGGCGGCCGAGCGGCTCGAGCCTCAACGACATTTCGGCGGCCATGGCTGCCGGGCTTGGGTTCGTGCCGCTGATGGTGCGGCCGAGCGAGATCCCGCTCTCCATTTGCCGCATCCAGTGGCTCGACATGACGGACTGCCTCGTGTACGACGGCGGCCACGGAGCCGCGATCAACGCCGTGCGGTACCAAGCGCGGCGAGACCAGCTCATTTCGGCGCTGCAGCGCGGGCAGCTCGACCACGAGGGCCAGCAGGCGCGGCTCTTCTCGCTGCTCGCGCCCTTTTCCTTCCAGCAGCAGATCAGCAAGCTCACCCACCGGTTTAGTGGTCGCGAGTGGCTGTTCGAGATGGTGCGGGGCTGGATCGACGGCGAGGGCGGGAGCGCGGACGCGGTCGCGAGGGAGAGCGGGCTCGAGCCTTTCGTGGCGCGCCGCGTGTTCTGGATCACGGGGCAGATCGGCGCGGGCAAGACGGCCATTGCCGCGCGCATGGTGCAGCGCTTCCCGGAGATCGCGGCCTTCCACTTCGCGCTGCAGGAGCACGAGCAGACCCAGAGCGCGCGTCGGTGCGTGCTGTCGCTGGCCTACCAGCTGACGACGCAGCTGCCCGAGTACGCGGCCTACCTGCAGCAGGCGCGGGAGCCCCTCGAAGAGATCGTGCCCGTCTCGTCCTTCCAGACGCTCGTGACGCACTTGCTCGTGGACCCGCTGAACGCGATTGCGCGGCGGAAGAGCGCGGCCAGCCGCACCAAGCCGCTGGTGGTGCTCATCGACGGCCTCGAGTGCATCCTTCCCGCCTCCTCATCGCTGTCGTCGTTCCCCACGCCAGCGCCGCTGCAGCCTGCGGGCTCGACGCTGAACGGCTGCCTCGTGTCGATGCTGCCGTCGCTCGTGGCGCGCCTGCCCTCCTGGGTGCGTTTTGTGCTCCTGAGTCGCGACACGCCGGACGTGCGGACGCGTCTGCAGGCGTTCGTGCCGCGCGTCACGATCGACCACTTCCCGCAAGAGAACGCGCGAGACATCGAGGTGTTCATTGCGTCGGCGCTGGGCGGAGGCGCCAGCGACGGAGACGGAGCGAGCGGCGCTGCATCCGACAGCAACACGAAGATTTCGGCCGAGCAGATCTCGCTGATCGCTCGACGCGCCGAGGGACTGTTCCTGTACGCGGTCAATGTGGTGCACGCGGTGGAAGAAGGCCGGCTGGCGCTGCACGAGCTGGACGCGCTGCCTACAGGCATGGGCGGCAGCCTGCGCCAAGTGTTCGACCGGCACTTTGCGGTGCAGAGCGACGACGAGCGCCAGCGCGAGCACGTGTTCAAGACGCGTCTGCGGCCGGTGCTCGAGGTGCTGTGCGCCGCCTACGAGCCCTTCACGGTCCGCGCGCTCGCGAGCGTGCTTGAGTGGGACACGTACGAGCGGCGGGAGGTGGTGGCGAGCTTCGGCTCGCTCGTGTACTTGGCCAAGCACGAGGAGGAGGCCGACAACCAAGCGAGCGGCGGGGACTGTGCGGACGAGGAGAACGGCGTGATCCGGCCGTTCCACTCGTCCGTGCTCGAGTGGGTCCAGGACGCGCGCGGCGCCGGCCCCTACTTTGTGGACGTGGCGAACGGCCACGAGACCCTCGCGCGCTGGGCCGCGCGCGAGTACGACGCGCGCGTGCTGGCCAAGCCCAACGCGTTCACCAGCCTCAAGTACGTCAACCGGTCGGCTTGTGGGCGGTCGGTCCACTCACGCATCGCTCCTCGCTGGGACTAACGGCGGTGGGGTGCTCTTGTGACTGCGTGGCCGTCGACTCGCCAGCTTCGCGCTCGAAGGCGCCGCGCGAGTGAGCAGCGACGACCGCATGCTCGTGTACATTGTCCGCCATGCGTGCAACCACTTCATGGTGCGCTGTCCTCGTCCATGCGGCTGTGGTTGCTTGTGCGCCAGTGTCGTGGACTGACCGATCGCGCCGTGGTGCTGGGACGCCGACCTCGTACGCTCGCTCTCTACGCACAGCAAGCGCCGAGCGTCGAGTGCATGCAGCTCCTGGGACGCTTCGCGTCGGACGAGCAGTTCCAACTGGCGCGGCGGCTGCTGAGCCTGCGCTCCGAGGGCCTCGCCAGCTTCTTCCACGGCGACATTGACCGCGACCGCGCCCAGCAGCTGCTGCGGCAACACCGGCAGGGCCTCGAGGAGCCGGCGGGCAGCTTCCTCATCCGGTACAGCGCGCGGCAGCAGTGCTACTGCGCGTCCTTCATCCACCGCGTGGACCCGCGCACGGGGCAGCCCGCCTTCCGGCACAACCTCATCTACCACCTCGACAGCGGCGCGTACTCGGTGGTGCCGCCCGACCAGGTGACGCCCTCGACGGTCGTGTACCCGGACCTCGTGAGCTTCGTCGAGTACTACCAGCGCAAGGGCGTGCTGCGCGTCGCCGTCCCGCGCCAGAGCGCGCTCAACCGCGAGATATCCGCGGCCGTCGCGGACGCGGACGCCGACGCCGAGCTGCTCAAATGATGTGTTTGACAACGAGTAGGGCCCATGCGCGGTCGGAGGGGGGGTGTCGGGGAACGTTCCCACCCACTGCTCGGGGCTGGACGAGCCTCGCGCTCCCAAACACGACGGGTTGGAGGACAACGAGGGGTACGTTTCTCGACTCTTGTCGTCCGTGGCACCGCCCTCATCGCCAAGGCTATTTCCAGGCGGGCGCGTGGGCTATTTGCGCTCGGCAGCGCGGCGTTTCCATCGACCGGATGCCGCCTCGAGCGGCAATTGCCGTCCAAGGCGAGTCGGAGGAAGCCCCGGGAGGCTGCCTACAGTCAGCGCGATGGTGCACACCGTCTCTGTGAGCGAGGCCGCGCTCGCGGACAGTATCGTACGGCGCCCGTGGGTGGAAACTGCTGGGCGGATGGCTCTCAGTCCTGACGCGCTGTCTATTGCCAATGCGCGCGTGTGTGTTTGTGGTGGACCTGGTGTACATGCAGGCCAAGCTCCTGGTCGAGGACGTCGCGAGCGTCAGCGCCGAGGCCAACTGGTGGCACCCGCGCGTGCGCATCGTCGAGACCTGGCTGCGCGAGGACGCCAACCGGGCTGGCATGCCGGACGATGGCACGGAGGAGGTGAAACGATCCAGAGCACCCAAGGGTTGAGTTCATGCAGCGACTAACGCGGTCGGGGTCTTGGTTTGGTTGGGCCACATCGGGCGTCCAGATGATCCGGCAGAGCGTCCAGCGCGGAGACATCTACCCCGCGGCGCAGCTCAAATGCTGGCAGCACATCCGTGCGTCCCTCGGCCGCCATCGAGGCGTGTGTGTTTGGCTCCTACGGACCGCTCGCTCGCTAACCCACGCCTTGCTTACCTTCGCCAGTGCTGGAGCTGAGAGACCTCGCGTGCTTGGACGCCGCGCTGCTGGCCAGAGACTCGGCGGGCGTCGACGACGCGCGGGCGGGTGGGGCGGGCGGCGCAAGCCCGAGCCGCGGCAAGCTGCGGCCGGGCAAGGAGCTCATCATCCTCTCGGACGACGCCAACCAGGACGCCGGGCTACCCCACGACAGCCGGGACGCGTCGCTGCCGTCGTCTGCGTCGTCCTCCAGCAGCGAGCAGGCGCCCACGTTGCCCGTCCGCGCGAGGAAAGCGCGGCCGAGCTCGAGCGCCGACCGCCGGCCGGGCGGCGAGGCGGCGGCGGCCGGCCCGACGGGCAGCGACGGCGCGAGGGCGTTCGGCGGGCTGTCCATGATGGAGCGGCAGGCCGAGTGGCTGCGCAGGAAGCAGGACAAGGTGGAGGCCGAGCGCCTGCGCCAGGAGGAGGAGAAGGAGCGCGAGCTGACGTTCCAGCCCAAGATCCTGCGCCGCGCGACGTACGGGGAGGCGGACAAGCCGACCAAGGAACCGACCAAGGAGCTGTCCAAGGATCCGGCCGCGGCTCCGCGGCCGCTCCGGCGCGGCGAGTCGCTCGGGCACGCGCGCAAGCTGGAGGGCGTCCCCACCACTGGCCCCAAGGAGAAGGCGATCCCCAAGGTGCCGCGGCCGGCCGGGCCCAAGAGCAGGCGCAGGAAGGCGGCGCCGGCGCCGCACGGGCAGCCGAGCCACGCGGGCGCGTCCGTGTCGCAGCCGATCGAGATCCCGTCGAGCCTGCTCGCGTCCATGAAGTCGGAGCTGGAGGCGTCCAAGGCTGCGCGGCGGCAGGCGAGCGCGGCGGCCGAGGACGGCGACGGCGACGGCGACGAGGACAGCGGCGAGGACGACGCTTCCGCGGGCGACGACTGCGAGGACGGCGAGGAAGCTGCGGCCGCGGCAGTGGGCGGCGAGGACGGGCCGGTGGGGCCCCTCAAGTCGTGGAGCGAGCGGCCGGCGATTGGTGGGCGGCGCGTGGACTTTGACGCGGGCGGCACCAAGGCGCGGCTGGTGCTGCAGGACGCGAGTCGCTTCGACCTGACGTCCATGTACCGCAAGACGGACCGCAAGGCGGGCCGCGACGGCGTGGCGCTGCACATGGGCCGGCGCGAAGACACGTTCGAGGAGGAGGTCATCGCCGTGCTGTTCGACAAGGAAAAGGTCTCGGAGCTCGAGGCCGCGCGCTGGTGGCTCGACCACGAGCACCGCTTCGCCGACTTCCTGCGCGCGGTCGACGTGGAGGGGCAGTCGTGACACCGCGGCGAGGCGAGGCGTGAGCGGGAAGCGATCGATAGGGGCGTATGAAGGAAGCAGCCTGGCATGGGTCATACCCGAGCTTTTGCTGCTTGACGATACCCTTCCATCTTCGCACACACAGACAGACACGAGGCATCAGTCCCCGGGCACCAGGCACCACTCGCCACACCTCTCGCCGCCTGCGTCTTCAACCAGCTCTCGGGTGCGAGGTAGGCAGACGCCCTGGCGCTGCTGCCCGAGCTCAAGAACGTCCTCGCCTTCTTCTTCTGTGGCCACGTCGACTTCACTTAGGCGAGCGCGCATCGTTCCATCGCCTGACCAGGTCGGTCCAGCGAGAGCGACGCGCGACTCGACGCCACCAGGTCCTCGTTTTGCCAGTACGGCAGTGACGACGGCCAGAGGTGGGCCGCGCAAGTAGCTGCAGCACGCGCGTCACCTGCTCCACATGCCCGAGTTCGTGCTGCAGGTCGAGCTTGTTCGTGGCGGTGGCCGCGCCAGCTGACCGCTTGCTCGTCACCCACGAGTCTGTACGTCCTGGCGGCCTTCCACCGCCCAACCGCACGTTCCCGCCATCGTCCGGGGCCTGTCAAACAGCAAGCAGCTGTGCAACACGAGGGCGCTGGCCGGCTTTTCGCTGCTTGAGATCGCGTCGCTGCTGGCGCTCGGACTCGCGCTCCAGCGCCAGACGCGCGTGCTCTGGGTCGGCTTCTCCGTGCAGACATCTTCTCCTTCAACTTGGCATGGCCCCAGCCCTGAAGTGCGCCGTCCGTACGCGTCACACGTCGCCTGCGAGCTCCAAGAGGGACAGCTGCTCGTACGACGAGTCGTCGAGATGGCGCCTTGGAGGCTCCGTCTTCAGCGCAAAGTCGTTGCGTGGGTCGAGAGAAGTGCGGTCGTCCGCTGCTGCAGCTACCGCGTGGACGGGCTCCTCGTGGTTCTCGGCGCTTGACGACGACGAGAGAGACGATGAGGACGAGCGGGACGACGCCACGGACGAGCACGAGGCAGAGAGACCTGCCACTGCTGCGTCGAGCTCGTCTCGCGTCATGCCCGTTGTGGCGCGAGCGTGGACGATCGGCGACTGAACACTCGCGAGGCTTGGCGGCAGCGTCGGTGGGGCGTGTGGCGACGGCAACGGGGGCGACCGCGGCGCTGGCTCGGCGCGCGCTTCTTCAGCTCCGCTGGGTGATCGTGTGGGCGAGTTGCGTAGTCGATCACGCCCCGCCTTGGTCGACGTGAACTTGACCATCTGCAAGAGCTTCGCCTCCGTCTCGACGCGGCGCGCGCGCTCGGCGTGCAGCTGCTTGCGCAGCGCCGAGAGCTGCTCCAGCATGGCGCTCTGCAGCAGGCTCTTGGCCGCCTTGAGCTGCTCGAGCTGCTTCCTCTGGCGCTCGACGGCCGCCTCGAGCGCCTGCTGTTCCTCTAGGGACGACGCGCTGATGGTGACGGCCTCGTTCATGGCGCGCGCCGCCTGGTTGCGCTGGGTCGAGAGCGCCTCGAGATCTCGCAGCGCCGTTTCCATGGCCGCTTGAAGCGCGTGCTGCTCGTCCTCTTTGCGCGCCAGCTGCGCCTCGAGCTCGCTCTTCTCACTCCCCAGCCGTGTTACATCTGCTCGCAACGCACTCATCTTGGCCATGGCGTCGTCCAGCCCAGCTTGGAGGTCGCGGCAGACGTCCTTGGCAGCCATGAGGTCGTCGTCAAGCGCATGCCGTTGCTCGCGCTCGCGCTGCGCGTTGTCGACCATAGCCGACACTCGTGTGTGGAGCTCGCGACACGCATCCTGCTGCTCTCGAAGCGCGCGTTCCGTCGCGTGGAGTGCTTGGACCTGCGCTTCGCGCTCATGCTCCAGCTCACGCACGCGCTCCGAGACCGCACGCGCCTCGTCGTTCGCGCGCTCCAGCCTGTCATAAAGCGCCGAGCACGCGCGAACCTTGTCGTCCTGCACGCTCTTGAGCTGTGCCTCGAGTTGGAACTTGACCTCGGCCTGCTGTTGGACGAACTTGAGCAGCGTCGCCTTCTCGCACGCGAGCGTCTGCGCGTCGCTGGCCAGTCGAGCGAGCTTCTCGTCGGCAGCGGCGCGCTCGCGCTCCAGCGTGGCGACCAGCGCCTCCCGCTCTGCGAGCCGCTGCTCCAGCTCCCGCGCCTCGTGGTGGGCGTACTCCTGCTGCTGCTCGGCCGCGTGCAAAGCGCTGCGCTCGCTGGAAAGCTGCTTTGCCATGGCCGCGAGCTGCTCCTGGTGCTTGGCGAGCTCGAGCAGCACGCCCGCGTGCACGCTTCCGTTGGACGCGGGCGCGAGCGACTCGACCCTCAAGTCGAGCGCGCGCTGCGTGAGCGCTAGTCGCCCGCGAGCGTCCTCCAGCTCGCGCCGGTCGCTGTCGAGCTCGCTGCGGAGCTCTCGCATCTGCTCCCGCAGCGTCTGGGCCTGCGCGTGAAGCTCTAGGTTGCACTCTAGCAGGGACTGCCGTGGGTGGGTGGGTGGAGGCAAGCACCGAGGGGGTTAGGCAAGGGGGAGCAGGGTATCAGGCAACACGAGGCGACGTACTTTGGCTTTGGTGCCGAGAAAGAAGCGCTGCTCCATCTTGTGGGCGTAGTCTCGGTTTGCGATCGCCTGCGCCTCGAGCTGCTTCCGGTCAGCCTGTAGGCGGTCGAGCTGCGCCAGGCGGAGAGAGCCGCGTCATTCACCGTAGCGTGTGCAGCATTGAGCCAAGATAGCACGCCGTACCAGACTGCGGAGCTTGGCAGATTCACGCTCCGTCTTGGTGCACTGCGCACGAGAGACCCGCACATCTCTTCGCAGTCGCTGGTTCTGTTGGATCGCAAAGCGCCAGGAGCACACGCACACACACGCACACAAGCGCCACGCTGTTCAGTTACCGGTAGCCGACGCGTCAGGGAGAGGGAACTCGTTGGAGGTATTAAATACCTGCTCGCGAGTCTTCTCGACTTGCTCGCGCATGCGAAAGTAGCGCAGCTCGAGCGCCTTGAGCTCGCGGTTCAGCGCCACGAGTCGGCTGGTCGTCGTCGGCCCTGCGCTCCCGCCACCAGTCGTGGCTGCTACTGCATCATCGTCAATGCGTGGAGCGTCGGCTTCTTGATTCGCCTCGCCGCTGTCATCGCCGCTATCGAGGTCGCCGTCGCCTTCCACTGATCCGGCGGCCGTGTTGCGCTTGACGGGTGGATCGTAGAAGGCAACGCTCCGTCGAGGTGCTTGGCCTTGAGCACGTATCAGCACGCTCGCTCGCGTCCACTCGGCCGGCTGGATGGCTGTCGCCGGCGGCCGCGCCATGGTTGCTTGGGTCTTGATCTTCAGCGAGGCTGGTGTTACCCGCTCGGCCTGAGTGGTGGGTCTAGGCGGCCGCGCTTCGGCCCGCTGGCTGCGCTGCTTGCTCACCATGCTCTCGACCATGCTACTGTGCAGACGCTGACGACGAGTTAGTGGCCCCAACCGACAAAATGTCAGCGCCGTAAAGGAAACGACCCCACGCGTCGCCAACCGCGCCATTGTGAGTGTTTGTTCAGGATCGCCTGCGACGGCGCTGTCTCTGGAAACTGTCCGTCTCGCTGCGCGCTATTTTGAGATCTGGTTCAGCGCCTTGAACACTTTGCCTCAACTGCGATATCAAGCCCCAGCCACACACTACGAAACACAAGCGCTCGAGTCCTGGAGTTTTGTACGCTCTGGTGAGCCCGCGAAAGCTGCTCATCTCCCCTCGATGCTGACCCCCACCGAGCGCTTGCTCTTCTTCCCGGGCTTGGCGATCTCGATCATGCGCTTGGCGAGGCGCATCTTGCGCGAATCCACCTCCGGCTTTTTGGCCGGCGCGTTCGACATGTCCACCTTGGGCGACGGCCGCAGCAAAAAATCGAACTTGAGCTCGTCCGGCCGCGCTGCACGCTCCGAGCCGGGCTCGACCTTGTGGTCGTGATCCTCGCTGTTGTTGCGCGCGCTAAACACGTTCCCTTTGCCGCTGCTGCGCTCGTTCTGGTGGCTCTTGACGCTCTCAGCCTGCTTCTTTATGAGGCGGCGTCGGTACGCCGCATTCTCGGCCTTCTCCGCTTCCAGCTCGGCCAGCTTTGAGTAGTCGAGGGTCTTGTTGAACACAGAGCGGCTCCAGCGCTCGACCATGCTACGGCAGAGCTCTTTGTTCTCCCGCGTCTAGAACAAGCAAACAGTGTGTTATTCGTTGGGCATTGCGATTGCAGACAAGTCGCATCGGTAGGCGGCATGGGAGTACCTCTTGCGGGTGCTTCATGAGCACCATCACGACTTTACCAAAGCCGCTACGCTTCAGGTGTTCCTTGAAGACTGAATAGAGCAACATTATCGACGTCAGCAAACGGGTCGGCCACAGAGCACTTTTGTGCTCGCGTACCGGGCAAGCGGTTGACCATCTCAAGCATCTTGGTGCGCACGCCCACGTTCGGCAGTGTCCCGTCATCGAGTGGCTGGATCCACTTCTTGATGAACTGTGTTCATAGCCAGCAAACATCACAAGCGTGTGAGCTGCACGGCATTGCCAACTGCCGCTCGCCACCGCAGCCTCACCGATAGCACGTCGAAGTCAAGCAGCATGGGCTGGAGCTGCACTTTGCGCATCACATGAAGCGCGCTGTCCACGAACTTGATCTTCTCGAGAGCCGGTCGGCGCTCCTTAATCGCTGCCTGGTCATCCGAGAACGCCTTGTCCATGCGGTAGAGCACTTCTTGGGTCACCTGCTCCATTTCTTGGGCTGAAAGGTTCAGCTTGGCGCGGGCGCGACCCGTCTTGAGCGACTTGAGCGTCTCGTCAAAGAAGTCGACGTTGCGGCCACGCTGTGCGCCCTCCTCCTCTTCGGGCGGCGGGCGCTCGTCGTCAAAGTTCTGCCCGTCCTGGTCGTACTCGCCCAGCACGTCGACCAGGTCGTCCTCGCCGTCGATAAAGTCCTCGTCCTCCTTGGACGCCACCACTTCATCGCCGGAATCGTACTCATCGCCTGGGTACACGCCCACGGGTCAACCTCGTCAGGTTCTTTTATCTATCGCAAAGGCTACAGCATCGTAACCCACTACACAGCTCACCAGAGTCGTGGCGCGAGCGGCGGGGAGCGCCCTCTTCCTTGCGCCGCGCCGACTTGCCCTTGTCCGTCTTGGCGCGCTTCGCAGGCGGCGGTGACGGCGCGCGCTTCGCTGGCTTCCGCGCGGCGTCGTCGTCGTCATCGCTGTCCGAGTCCGACCCGAATAGCCTGCCAGCGAGCCACGATATTCACTCGGGCGTTAGGCCTCCCGGTCGTCGGGAAGCGGCTCGAGGCGTTGCTAGCCACGTCCAACGTACCCCGAGGCGTCGGCGGTGGTCGCGCTCGTGGACACTACAGTTCATATCAAATAAGGAGAAAGGGCGTGTAAGTACGAAGGGCAATGCAACCCATAATAGATAGCCGCGGCGAGTGGCCGGCCGCCTACCCGGGCGGATGTCGTCCTCCTCGTCCTCATCGTTCGAGTCGTCGCCGAACATCTCGTTGATCGAGCGCTTCTTGCGCTCGTCCTCTGTCCACCGGCACGCAGAGCCCGACCACAGTCAGAAACAGCGCCATACTCCATCGCCCCTCCCCGAGTGTCGCTCACGGGGGCGTCGATACTAGGGACAAGGCCGACCCGTCCTCAATAACCCCAGAGCAGGCGCAGGAGGAGGGTGCGCGCCTCATGTACACCACGCTCACCGTCCGAGCTGGCCATCGCGTCCGCCGGTCGTCCTGGAACTGCTGGTGTGTCCTTTCCGCTTCGCTTCTCCTCCGCTGGAGGGCAGGGCGAGTTTTCTTGCCGGAAGTAATTTACGCAATCACAACACAGGACTTTTGAATGCAATCCGAGTGCCAACTCAGCGGTAGTTTACCGACGGCAAGTTAACAAATAACCAATATCACCCGTTATGTGTTCAGACATAAACAAGGCACATGGCTTTTTTGTGTAGTTGTGCTTTTTTATAACACGTACTAGTACCGTTTATGTGATATGATTCTGAATTTTGTCCGCGGACAAAGTTCAGAAATCAACATCATATATAATGTCATAATTTATATAAAACAGGCTCCTCGTTTAAACTATTTTTTGTTCGCAATATATAAAACAGAAACAATTTAAATTACTTCTCTTTCATACAAGGTTGAGCTTGTTTACATTCGAGAGCTATTCGAGTACTGTACCTTGCAAGATGGAAAACGCGCCAGGTTGTATTTATTTATAATATTGCTTGTTTTAAGATTTTACGATTCGACGTGCGAAGCGGGCCTGCATTTTACAGCAACCTAGGTGCTGGACTAAAAGGTTGGAGCCGCGCAGGGATGGATCCCCACTGAGCGCCTTTCAAAACCGCTTTCGGTCTCGATAATTCGCGCTTAATCACCCTGCATAAATCCGGTCTCACCTACTTGACTTGGTTAAAATATTCGTTTTGGCCAAGAGTTGACAGCTTGCAACAAATTTGCGACTGCGCTTAATTAACGGTACCTCCTATAGATAATAATACGGCGTATGTCTGTATAAAGGAGATAATTGGGCTGTGCTCGCCGGAAACTTATACTTCAAAGTAACAGCAACAATTCATTTAGTCTTGTTGTTTGTATGGAACGCCAAAACCCGCGTCAATACAACTTTAATGTACCAAAACTGCATACTCCGTTGCATACGATTTCTATCGTACCAACCGATGTAAATTCGCATTCCTGCACGTATGCGAATATATCAAGTACATTTCGTCGTTAAAATTGTATAGACCCAGTATTCGTCAGTCACAATGTGTTGACAAGGCGAGTGTACAGTATGATCCTCAATAGTGGCTCTTCATAGTAACCACCGTGTAACCCAGTCAAGATCGATCAGCCGCAAATCCGCGAAAGTCCAGTAGAGTGAATGAACCCAATCCACGCGCTATGATAGAAGCCGTGGCTGGCAACTCGCTGCTGGTAGCAGACATGCCGTCAACGCTGCGTCCATGGCTCTAGCAATAGGAATGCACGACACGCGCACGCGTGACCACTCGGCACGGCAGCCAGCGCATTCGCGTCGCATGCTTGATTTCTGAAAAAAAAAAGTTAGGATAGGAATGCTACAAAGCGGTCCCAACAGCGCTGTCGGGGAGGGCGCGAGCAGCCCAGACACTCATAAAGGCAACGCCGCTGACGATCTATGGGGTGGGGACGGCCCACGCGAGCAGCAGCGAAAGGGGGCGAGGCTCGCTCGCTCGCCCGTGTCTGCCACACCGCCAGTCTGCACGCAACACGAAGCACGGCGGCGCCGCGGTCACATCGTCTTGCACGGCGCGCAGCAGGCCACGTTCACGTTCTCCCCGTCGCTGGGCTTGCTTGAGCGCTGGGTCGTGGCCGTGCTTCTGATGCTCTGGTCCGTCTTGAGCATCGGGTACTTGGCGGAGGCGTTGGCGTTGGCGGCCGCAATTGCGTCGGCGTTTGGGACGATCGCGTTGGCCGCCGGGTCCGAGTACGACGATCGCGACATGCGCCGCTGCTTGGACGCGTTCTCGACCGATCCCGTGTCCGAAGACGCGTACTGGCCCGAGCGGCGGCTCGCGTGGTCGCTCGAAGCGTCGCTCTCGGCGTCCTGGCGCTCGCTGCGCAGACTGAACACTTCGGACGGCGTGCCTTCCGGGCGGTGCTGGCGCAGCTTGAGTCCCTGCAGTCGCACAGCACGGGTGAGAAAAGAGCGCTCCGCCTCGCAAGCGATAAGATTACGACGCGCGTACCTTTATCCACCGCTTTGCGTCGTCCTGGTTGTCGGACTGTCGGGTGGGTGGGTGGGTCACACGAAGAAGAACGCAGGTGTGAGTCGTGTCAGCTCGCGAGGCGTGCTCCCCCTCCTGCCCTATCGACCGGCCCGCACCTTGAGCAGATACGACTGGTCACCGATCGCGATCGAGAACTCGAGCCTGTCCTGGTCCTGCGCGTTGAAGTCGATGTCCTGCGTCTTCCACAGGTCGATGCACGCCAGCAGCTTCTCACTCTCACGGTTCTGCCCATTTACCGCCACTCACACTGCAGTCAGCGCCCCCTCGTCCATCACAGTCGGTGCCCACGCCTCGCCCATACGCCCCGCACCTTGTAGTACGTCAGGTAGTGCGTGGTCGCCTCGAAATACCGGCGCTGCCACCGCCCCTGGCGCGACTTCTTGCGCAGGTAACCTGTCCAATACGGCCCGCGTAAGCCGCACGCGGGTGCCAGCCACGACACACAGCGCCTGGGGGCCTACGAGCGCACCTTTCAGCTCCGGGAACTCCATCGTCGCGCGTTACGCCGCTCGCAAAGATACAGCAGCTGGGGATGCTGCTTGCGGCTCTGCGGGTCGACGACAAAAGTGTCGTGGTTGTATGTAGCGGCCCCTAGCTTCTGAGGCGTGGGTTACAAAGGTTACACTTGGGTTACAAAAGGTTACTAGATCAGAAATAGCGGACGCGACGTCGCATGCAGATTGGATTTTTCTTTGGCGATGTGGCAATGTCTTCCGCGAAGCCGGGGCCAAGAAGGTCTTCTATTCGTGCTTGGGCGGCCATGCGACAATGCACAAGAGCCCCCTGGACGATCGATCATGCGACGTGCATAGATCGCGAGTGTCGAGGCCTATTGATAGCTCCAAAGAGCTGCTGCCAGGAAGCGTGATCCGCTCTCTCACAGGTTGCCAGTCAGTCGGATGCGTGCGCGGGAAGGATCCCCTCCGCCAACAGGTGGCGGCGGCCGACGCCGCGCGAGCTTCGCGAGTCGCCTCCCGCGCCTGCGCCTCTCCTCGTCGCGCGCTGGCGGGGATACAAGCGCGCCCACGTCGCCCGCGCAGGCGGTTACGGCCCCCGGCCACTGCGAGCGCTGCGGCAAGCCCTTCTCCGTCCTGAGGCGCGCGAGCATCTGCAGCCAGTGCTCGCAGCGCGTGTGCGCGGGCTGCCTCTCGGCCTCGACTGTCGAAACCCCCGCGGCGCCGCCTGCTTTGCCGGGCAAGAAGCCGGTGTCCTGCGCCGAGTGCGCTAGAGTGGGCGTGTTCGAGCGGCAGCTGGCCAAGGCCTTCTTCTCCACCGCCCCCAGCACCGACGGCAGGCGCGAGCTGTACCCGGGGCTCGCTCCCGCGTGCTACCGCGAGTGGTTCCTGAAGAGCTGCGCTAAAGCGCGCTGCCAAGTCCGAGCGACGGAGAAGAAGCGCGCGCGCGTGATCCGCAAGCTGCACGACCGGCAGCTGCTGCACTCGCCGAGGTGGAGCGAGCCGTGCCTGGCGCTGCACCGCGCGTTCGCGACTGCCGCCTGCTACGTCAGCATCGCCAGCGACGCCTTCGAGCTGATTGTCGGCGGCTGCGGCGACATGCTGCCCTTCTCCTGCTTCCCGCGGGAGATTGGCATGTGCGACCAGGTACTGGGCGCCTCCGAGTCGGTGCTCGTGCTGTACGATGCCACCGGCAAGGGCGCCTCCACCAGCGAAGCACGCAGTGCAGACAGCGGTCCTGTTGGGGGCGCCGACACTCTGTCAAAGGCGCAGGCCGCTGCAGCCTTCCGGCATAATCCATTCCTGGTGCTCGCAAAGGCAGGGTTCTTCGCTGCGAGGTCGATTGTCGTCAACGGCGTGGGCATCGGCGTCGTCGCGCTGCTGGACCCGGAGGCGCGCGCAACTCCGTTGGCGGACGAAGAGCTCGACGTCCTCGCGGCCGCATGCGCAGCCATCAGCGAGCGGGTCGCTGCGATTATTGCGCCGTCACGGCCGGCCTCGCCGCGCTTGCCGTCGACCTCCAGGACGGCAGCAACGCCTACGAGTAGGTGTATGCTTGGGATCTGCGCAGCGCCTAGCATCCGCTGACGCGGACACTTAGAATGCACAACGACCATACAGCACAGCTATGCCGCTTCCAGTGACGTGGGGGCGAACATTGTCCTGGTTTGAACTGTAGGAGCGATGCGAGCTGCCGAGCAGGTTGGCCTGAGCGTGCAGTATCGCACATGTGGGGTCAATAGCTGCTCAATACGTCGCCAGACAGAAGCACCGCGGCGGTCGCCTTGGCCGACAGCAGGCAACTGTCAAAGTTGCTTCCGAGGAACGCGTCGCCCGCAACAAGGATGCGCGGCTGCTTGCTCAGCTCCAGCACCGCCGGACGCCTGTTCGTGCCAGCGCCAGCGCCGTCGGGGCTGTCGACGCCACTGCCGTGTCCGAGCTGCAGCTTCTTGGTCACCTGCGAGATGCTGTTGGTGCCAAGTTTGCATGGCAGCGTCAGCACTAGCATGGTGTGCCGATAGGGAGCTCACGCTTACCGCCAGCGGTGCAGGAGCGCATCTTCGTGGTCGGGCAGGAACGGAAGCAGCTTACGGACGGAGCGCGAGATGGCCGCGAGGAGCTCGTCGTCGCGCTTCTTGTCGTCGTTCATGTGCGCCATGCCGTAGGGCACCGACGTGTGCACGAGCAGCGTCATTGGGGCATCCTTCTTCTTCTTAAGATTGTCCCAGCACATGAAGCGCACGACTTCGTCCTCGTCCTTGGACACATAGCGCGCCGTCCATCCGAGCGCTTCGACTTGCTGAGCGATCGACGCGTCGAACAGGAACGCGACCGCGAACCGCTGCGAGTACTCGACCGCTGCGAGCGCCTTTATCTTTGCCGCAGGGACGTCCAGAGTCGCACTTTGCTCGACCACCGACAGGATCTGAAAGAATTGTCGTGCGTAGTTGCCGTGTCGGACCGTCAGCACTGATGCTTTGACAGTCCCAAGAGCCGCACGTCAATGGGGACTAACTACTACCGTACGTTGGGCATCGGACACGTGAGCACCAGCTCGTTCACGACTTCCTCCGCGCCGGTTGAGGACGTGACCTTGATAGCGTCGGCGCTTACCACCTCAATGGACGCCAGCGCGCTCGAGAACGTCACCGGCGTGTCTTTCCAGTCGACAGCCATACAGCAGCGCCAGGTCAGCCGTCAGCAGCCACCGAGCGGTACAAGCGCTGGGTGCGTCTCCTTACCCTCAATGAACCCCTCCACCACCGCACGGAACCCCTTGGCGTCGCCGCTCACTGCGTGGTCGAGCGCGTCTGCTCGGCGGTGGGCGTCCTGCGCGATGTTGGAGTCCGCGAGCGGCACGAGCGCGCTGGCGCCCAGCAGCTCCCCGCGCACGTCGTCATTCAGCTCGGACAGCCGCGTCCAGTACTGCGCGCCCACATCCACATGCGCCTCGCGGTTCCTTTGGAAGGAGCTGTCGGAACCGCCACCGCAGAGGTGAACACGGCCGAATTCCGACACTTCGCGTCCTGTTGTGCGCCACGTACCGCGCCATGGCGCGCCCCCCAGCGATGCTGTTCTTCTCCCACATGAGCAAGTCCGGCGCGTAGCTGCCCGCGCGCTTGGCGTCGCGCAGCAGCCGCGCCAGCGCGCCGCCCGTGAAGCCCGCGCCCACGATCAGCGTCTTCTTGTTGGCCATCGCAATCGGTCGGACAACGAATTGAAGTTTGAGCAAATCGCTCCTAGGTAGTAGCAGCTGATGCGACCAACACTCTGAAATGTAACCGCCAGTATTTTGACCAATTATCGAGGGGGGAACGCTGGCCCACATCTCGAAACGTAGGTACTGGAGTAACCTGTAGGGGCAGCATGGAGGATCCCCGCGCACGGCAGTCGCTTGGCGCGGTGCTGACGCAGCAGCTGCAGCGCCAGCGCCGGCAGCAGCAGGCGGAGGACGAAGCGGAAGAGGCACCGGACGTCATCAATGTGCCGTTCCCGCGGCCGGCGGTGCTGTTCCGCCTCTCGTCCGGCTCGTCCTCGGACGGAGACGCCGCTTCGCCCGGAGCGCCGGCCGCGCCGCCGGCCGCGCCCATGCCGTTCGGGCGCTTCGTCCTTCCCGATGTGAAGCTGCGCAAGATCGTGCGCCGGCCCATCTTTGAGGTGAGCGCGCCTGGAGCCTGGCGCGCGCGTCCTTCCCGCGTGGTACCATGGCGTAACCCTGCCATGCTGAGTCTGGTGCGCAGAACTTTGACGAGGGCGCGTACGACCTTAAGCCGCCCACGCAGATGCTGCGCTTCATCGACGAGCTGCGATACCACAAGCCCACGGACGAGGAGCGCGAGGCGCTCAACGTGAGCAGCGCCACCGAGCGTTTGTTCCTGCACCTGCTCAACGACGTACGGACAAAGGTTACGCCCTCGCTCTCCTGATGGTCTCGGCTCTCACCGGCGGCTCTGCGTCTGCGACAGATACTGGTGGTCTGCGGGGCGCGCAAGGGCTTCCGGTACTCGTCGCACGATATCACGCGGCTGCGCAGCATCGCCGACAGCCTGGACACGTACTACGCGGCGGTGGACGAGGCCTTCCGCGCGCTGCCCTCGGATGTGGTCCGCTACCGCTTCCCCGAGTCGACGCGGAGGCTCGAGGACGACGTGGTCAACTTTGAGCGGCTGTGCGCGCACCGCAAGAACGGCGTGTGCGCGTCGGACGAGCGCCTGGCGCCGCAGGACGCCGTGCGGCGCCAGGCCTTCCAGTTCCAGTGGCTCGCGCGGCAGTACGTTGTGGCCTTCGCGCGCCTGCGCAACGCGGTCATGGAGATCCGACTGCGGCTGCTCAACTCCTCCAAGACGCCACCGACGGTGCCCACGCTGTCAGACCTCAATGACCCAGGTACGGTGCTGCTGGCTATCTCAGCCAGACTGTTGGCGGTGATGCCGAGAAACTGACGGGAGTGTCTCTGCCTGGCGGGCGCCGGCGCGTGCTTTCCGCGCAGTAGAAGCAGAGTTCGAGGCCAAGTCGCACCACCCCTTTCCTGCCTACCTGCTCGTCCTGATCCAGAAGTACCATCGCGAGCACCGGCGGAAGGACGAGTTGTGGACGTTTGACTCGGTCGCACCGCCCGTCGACTCGATCGCGCACTTTGCGCTGTATTTATCCGAGCTACTGCTGCAAGCGCAGCCCGCGCCGCTGACGAGGAGCGAACTGCTAAGTGTCCAGGTGCTGCTGCAGATAGTGTACGTACCTGATCTACTGTGGTCGGCGGTGCCGCTGCGATCATTGGGTGTCGGTCGACTCACTGACACGCTCGTATCCGCTGGTAACCACTCCTGAAGAAAGGTGCAGTTCCACGTGGACGAGAAGACGATGGCGGTGCAGGTCGCGCGCGTGGAGCTCACAAGCGGGCGCGTGCTCGTAAATCCGCCTTGGACTTGTGCGGGCAGCTGCGATCGGTGGCCAGGCCGCTGCAGCGAGCGCAGCCGCTCCGTTAGTGGCTGTAGCGCCGGTCTGCTGACGCGCTCGGCATTGACGACGCTGCTGTTCGGGTTCTTGACGACGGTGCGCGAGCTGCGGCTCGTCCCCAAGGACAAGGAGCTGCTCAAGCGCTCGCACAGCGCCGCCAGCCGCCGCCGATCCACACTTGCGCGCGCGTAGCAAGCCACAGAATATACAAAGGTGCGCTGCGCTTTCAGACAAATCGTTCCAGTCGGTGGCGGCTTCAAGGTGGTAGTGTAGCCATCACGGTGTTCATTTACGGATCGAATCCGTATGTAGTGCAGACTTCAATATGGCGATCTTCCATGATAGTATATTCAACAAGATTTTTATAATTCGTATGGATGACTGGTAAACATCAGGGTGATCCCGTATATAAATCCCACTGGATGATCACCACCCTCTCTGCAAAGTACCAGTGGCCGGAAGTGGTCAACACGGATGCGCTCAAACGCTTTGAGGGTGTGCCGGTGTGCCCTCGCAACAACGTCAAGAACGTGCCGTTGAAACCGCGAAAACGGATTCCCAGGTCGCATTTATGGCATTTACGTGCACACTCCACATCCTTCGTACGTACTGTACGGTCGGTACCGTAGAGTCTGACACGGTACGTCTGTTCAGCGGCCACGTTCCCCCCTCCTACTGACTCGAAAGCCGGCCGCGTCCCTCGCGCTGTAGTACTTCCTGTACGTATAGTGTGACCAAGTGTATCCGGCGTAAAAGTACGTAACCGCTCGCCCGCGTCAGTAGTCGGCCGCCGTCGCGCGCTCGCCGGGCATACAATTCCCCATACAATCGGATCCTCCGCGTATTGACCGCGAGTGCGCACGGCCGCCGACAAGCCGGTGGCGCGCGCGAGGCATGAGCATGAGCGCGGACGAGAGCGCGGCGCGCGCGCTGGATGTGGACGACCTGACGGCGCTGCCCGTGCTGGACGAGGCGGCGATCGGCGGCGCGCTGGCGCTGCGCTTCGCGCGCGGGCGCGTCTACACCAACACGGGCGCCATCCTGCTGGCCGTCAACCCGTTCGCCAAGCTCGAGGGGCTGTACGACCGCGGCGCGCTGGCCGCCTACCTGCTGTCGTTCGCGGCGCGGCGGTCGGCGGCCCCTGCGGGCGCCGCCGCCGCCGCGCCGGCCAAGCTGCCGCCGCACATTTACCAGGTCGCGGGCGAGGCGTACCGCGCGCTCGTGTTCGGCGCGGGCGGCGCGAGCCAGTCGATCCTCGTGAGCGGCGAGTCGGGCAGCGGCAAGACCGAGTCGACCAAGTTCCTCATGGAGTACCTGGCGCAGGCGGGCGACATGGACGCGCAGCGCCGCACGAGCGCGCTGTCGGCGACCCAGCGCCGCCGCGTGGGCGTGGCCGGCAAGGTGCTGCAGACCAACATTCTGCTCGAGTCGCTCGGCAACGCGCGCACGCTGCGCAACGACAACTCGAGCCGCTTCGGCAAGTTCATCAAGCTGCACTTCACGCCCGGCGGGCGGCTCACGGGCGCCAGCATCCAGACCTACCTGCTCGAAAAGGTGCGCCTCGTGTCCCAGTCGGCGGGCGAGCGCAACTACCACGTCTTTTACGAGATGGCGCGCGGCGCGTCGCCCGCCGAGCGCGCGCGCTGGCTGCTCGACCCTCCGGCCAACGCTACCGCCGCCGCCGCCGCAGGGGGGAGCTCTGGCTCCGCGCCGGACGAGGACGCGCTGCTCAAGCACTACCGGTACCTCAACCAGAGCGCGTGCTTCCGGCGGCGCGACGGCGTGGACGACGTGCACATGTTCCGCCGCGTGGCCGCCGCCATGGAGGAGGTGGGCTTCACGCGGCGCGAGCGAGAGGGCGCCTTCGACCTGCTGGCCGCTCTGCTGCACCTGGGCAACCTCACCTTTGCGCACGACGACACGGGCGAGGGCGCGCGCGGCCTCGGCATGTCACAGCTGCGCAACGCCTCGTCCTCCAACTCCTCCAGCTCCAGTTCCTCGTCCGACCTGGCGCCCGACTGCCTCTGGTCGCGCGACGCCGCCGCCTCGCTGCTCGCCGTCGACGCCATGCAGCTCGAGCGTGCGCTCAGCGTGCGCCGCATCCGCGCGGGCACGGACTTTGTGAGCGTCAAGCTCTCGAGCGACCAGGCCAACAACGCGCGCGACGCGCTCGCCAAGGCGCTCTACGGGCGGCTCTTCGACTGGATGGTCTCGCGCATGAACGAGTTCCTCAGCATGGACGAGCGCGGCGCCCTGGGCGCGTCCCACGGCGCCGGGCCGGCCGCCAGCGCGTCCGGGGCGGCCGGCGGCGGGCGCTTCATCGGCATCCTCGACATCTTTGGCTTCGAGGTCTTCCCGCGCAACTCGTTCGAGCAGCTGTGCATCAACTTTGCCAACGAGACGCTGCAGCAGCAGTTCAACGACTTTGTCTTCAAGATGGAGCAGCGCGAGTACGAGGAGCAGGGCGTCGCCTGGCAGTACGTGGCCTTCCCGGACAACCAGGACTGCGTGCAGCTCATCTCGGCGCGGCCCGCCGGGCTGCTGCCGCTCATCGACGACGAGTGCCTCGTGCCCAGGGGCTCGGACGCCACGCTCGCCTCCAAGCTCTACCGCGCCTGCGCCGCGCACGAGCGCTTCCGCGCCTCGCGCATCCAGCAGGCGCGCGGCCAGTTCACCATCCTGCACTACGCCGGGCCCGTCGAGTACCTCGTCGAGGGCTTCCTCGACAAGAACAAGGACGTGCTGCACCAGGAGGCCGTCGACCTGCTCGTCTACTCGCCGCGGCCCGGCTCCTTCACCAAGACGCTGTGCGAGGGCATGGCGCAGACCAGCGGCGGCGCTGGCGGCGCCCACGCCAGCGGCCACGGCCACAACCCGCGGTCCCGCGCCAAGTCCTCCCCTCGCGTCGCCCGCGGCGGCGGCAACGGCGGTAACGGCAACGGCAACGGCGGCGGCGGCGCTGGCGCCAACGGCAAGCACCACGGGCGCGGCGCGAGCGTGGGCCTGCAGTTCAAGGAGCAGCTGGCGACGCTGCTCGAGACGCTGCGCGAGACCGAGCCGCACTACGTGCGCTGCCTCAAGCCCAATGACGACTGCGCCGCCGGCGTGTTCGACCGCGAGCGCGTGCGCCACCAGCTGCGCTGCAGCGGCGTGCTCGAGGCCGTGCGCGTCTCGCGCGCGGGCTTCCCCATTCGCGTGCCGCTGCACACGTTCGTGGGCCGCTACTTCAGCCTGCGGCCGGCCGCGGGCGGCGGCGACGCGCGCAACCCGCTGCTCCAGCTCAAGCAGCGCTCGGCCGCCGCGCGCGGCCGCCTGCGGCTCGGCTCGTCCTTCGTCCACGCCGGCGCCTACAGCAGCAGCCTGGACGGCGGCGACGACGAGGAGAACCGCCGCATCGCCGCGCTGGTCGCCGACGAGGCGCGCGCGCTGCTGCGCGACCTGCTGCCGCTGCTGCCCCAGGCGCCGCCGCCGGTCGCCGCCAGCCCCGAGGGCGCGCCGACCGACCGCGAGGCACTGGCCTTCGTCGCCGCCGGCGCGCAGATGGGCCGCTCCAAGCTCTTCCTCAAGAAGCGCGCCTACGAGCAGCTCGAGCAGCTGCGCGCGCGCCGCCTGCGCTCGCACATGGAGCGCATCTTCTGCGCCATGCTCGCCTTCTCGGCGCGCGCGCGCTTCCTGCGCCTGCGCCGCGCCGTCGTCCGCGTGCAGCGCGCCTTCCGCGGCCGCCGCCGCGCCGCCCAACGCCGCGTACTCGCGCTGGCGCTGCAGAGCGCCTTCCGCGGCGCCAGGCAGCGCCGCCGGTTCCTCGGCACGCTGCGCGCCGTGCGCGTGCTGCAGTGCCGCTTCCGCTTCCGCCGGCGAGTGGCCCAGCGGCGAGAGCGAGAGCAACGAGAGCGAGAGCGAGAGCGAGAGCAGCGAGAGCAAGAGCGAGAGCGAGAGCAGCAGGCGAGGCGCTCGCCCCCTCCGCCAGCGCCGGCGCCGCAGTTCGCGGACGACAGCAACACGGCGTCCGACAGCTCGTCCGAGGCCGCGTCGTCGCTCACGTCCAACGACATCGAGGGCTCCGCGTCCTCGTCCGGCTACTCGGACGACGGCGGCGACTACTTCTACGGCGGCGACGGGCTGCCGCCGGGCGGCCCGAGCGCGCTCACGCCCGTGCACGAGCTCGGCCGCGTGTCGACGCGCCCCAAGGCCCAGTCCGGCGGGCCCGTCGACTCGCTCGGGCCGCTCGGGCCGCAGGCCCACGCGCGGGCCTCGCGCGTCCTGGGCGGCGGCGGCGGGCCCCCGCTGCACTCGCAGTCGCACCCGCAGATGCTGGGGCCCGGCGGCAGTCCGCTGCCGCTGCACCCGCGCCAGGGGGGCGCGCCGCACCCGCACCACCCGCACGGGGCGCACCCGCTGCGCAAGTCGTCCTTCCGGAGCACGCGCACGTCGCGCGCGGTGGCGCTGCCGCGGCTGGACGTGGTGCAGCAGACGCAGTGGGTGAACGACGAGGACCGCTTCAGCTGCCACATCTGCAACAAGCGCTTCAGCATGTTCAAGCGCAAGCACCACTGCCGCGCGTGCGGAGAGGTCATCTGCCACGGCTGCTCGCTCTACCACCGCATCCAGAGCCGCTCCATGCGCGTCTGCGTCTCGTGCGTTGCCTTCCACTCGCTTGAGAGCCCCACGTCGACGGCCTCGGCGCCCTCCTCGGCCACGGCCGCCGCCGCCGCCGCCTCGCGCGGCTTCTCCACGCGCCTGCGCGGCTACGGCAGCGGCGCGAGCGCGGCCAGCAACGGCGCGGGGCCCTCCTCCTCCTCCAACCACCACGGCGGCCGCAAGCGCTCGAGCGGCGAGTCGTCCTCGGGCCCGCGGGAGGCGCGCAGCAGCACGCTGAGCAGCGGCCTGTGGCTGAACGCGTGGCCCGAGCCGCCGTACCCCGAGGACGAGGACGAGCGGCTGGCCGTGCTGCGCGAGCTCAACATCCGCGCGCTGGCGCTCTCGGGCAAGTTCAACATGTACTGCGAGGTGGCGGCCAAGACCATGAAGTGCCCGATCGCGTACGTGAGCATCATCGAGGAGGACGAGCAGGTGCTCGTGGCCAACATCGGCATGGCGCACGCCGCGCTGCCCCGCGAGCTGTCCTTCTGCGCGCACACCATCTGCCAGCCGAGCGTGCTCGTGGTGCTCGACACCAAGGCGGACGAGCGCTTCCGCGAGAACCCCATGGTGCGCGGGGACCGCAAGGGCGCCGTCAAGATCCGCTACTACGCCGGCGCCACCATCTTCTCGCGCGACGGCCACGCGCTCGGCACCGTCGCCGTGCTCGACACCAAGCCGCGCCGGGCCGCCGACCAGGAGCACATCGGCATGCTGCAGCACCTGAGCTTCCTCGCCAGCGAAAAGATGACGCAGAGCGCCGCCAGCACCGCCGCCCAGGCCGACAGCGACAGCGAGTTCCTATGAGGACGAGACCGAGGTATTTTTAACAAGCACTATAGTAGTGGGGGGGGGCGTCCATTACTTTACGGTACGGTAGTAGTGGCGATCGCAGTGGGGAGCCATCCATCCATCCATCCCTACCGACACTTCAAGGTGGGGTGGGGATGGTGTAGCCACCCAAGGAGGGCACATCAAGTGGAGGGTGGCCCGCGGACCAAGTTTACTTACGTAGTACGCCGTGGTGGCCAGTAGATGACGGTACCAATGAGGAAACCGCTTCAACTGAACCAGCCAGCCAGCCGGACTTGCGCTTGGGGCCGGTCCTGCATGTAATTTATCCTCGTGGCCTGCCTTGTCGTACTCTATGCTGCATGCGACATCGCGTACGACAGTCGTGCGGTAAACTTCGTTTTCATTCCTCCCACCCGGCCCGACCCACGCTCGCTCGTCCTCAAATCTCAAAGCGCAGTTCGTCCCTGGCACCGCGCATCGTGACAATCCAGGAGACGGCCGGCCCGCAACTGTACGTACGTCCCCCTGCTCTGCTCCTGAGGATCGGACGTGTCGTCCGGTCCGCATCCGCATCCTGTCCATGTGTCGCATACATATGCGTGGGGCCCGCCCAGTGGACCAGGCACGACTGTCCGGCCCGCAACATAACTGACGGAACGTATGTTCGTTCTGTGCACGTCCGCAGTCGGCCTGAGGACCCAGCCCAGCCCGTGCCCTAGGACGACGACGACGACGGCGATTGGGGATCTGCTGTCCGGGTGTCTGCGCGCCGCGTGCTGCGACTGGTGGCGCGGCCCCATGAAGCGCACTAGCCAACGGGGCGACACGGACGCGGCCAAGCCCTCGATGGTGCGCGGACAGCTCGGCGTGCGCGTCATTGGCGCGCAGACGGAGGCCGCGGGCACGCCCTCGGCCCACACGGTGCGTGCGTCCGTCCGTCCGTCCGTCCGGGCCATTGGGCCCGGCCGCAGGGTGGTTGCGGCCCCGCGTGGATGGCCACGAGAACTCACGCGTCCGCTCCCCTCCCCTCCCGTCCCCCGTCCGCAGGTCTACCGGACGGCGGTAAACTACCACGGCGTGCGCCACCAGCGGCTGATCCGCTTCCGCGACTTCCTCGCCTTCGCCAGCAAGGTATAGCACCGTATAGCGCCGCATGGTAGAGGGCGTTAGGGCGAGACCGAGGCCCCACTCATGCGCGTGGCGGTTGCGGGCGCAGGTCAAGGTGCAGGACGGCGCGCCCCTGAGCGTGGCGTTCCCGCCCCGGATGTGGACGCGCAAGGCGTCGCTGCGGCCCGAGGTGGTCGAGGCCCGCCGCGTGCTGGTACGTATACTATACTGCTGGTATACTATCACAGCATGGTCTCCGCCCTACTGACGCCGCGGCGATGCCTGCGCGCGCTCGGAGCAGATCGACGAGTACATGCAGCAGGTGTGCGCCAAGGAGCTGGCCCCGCGGACGGAGGAGCGGCTGCTGCGGCTGCTGCAGGTCGCGCACCACGGCCGCAGCTCGACCGGTGCGGTGGGCCATCCGCGCCCGTCCAAGGGCAGCGACGCGGCGCTCAATGGCGAGCGGCGGACGCTGGACGTGGCCCGCGAGTCGGCCGAGGCGTCCCTGGCCATGATGTCGCTGCCCGTGCGCGAGGAGGACGAGCCCCCATCGGCCGCGGCCTCCGCCACCACGCTGCACTACCGGTCGGCCGTCCCCGAGATGAAGGAGGAGGGGGAGGAGGAGGAGGAGGAGGATCAAGACTCGGAGGGCGGCAAGAAGGGCGCGGAGGAGGACGCGCTCGTGTCGGAGACGCAGCAGTCGAGCGGCGAGCTGGCGGCCGAGTCGGACGCGCGCGAGGGCGGGGGGCGCGTCCGGCGGGCGGCGTCGCTCCCTCCGCCGGTGCTAGCGGTGGCGGCCGTCCGCTCTGCGCCGCGGCCGTCCGCGCTGCGCTCGAGCGAGTCGCTGCCGCCCGTGCACCTGCGCAAGGCGGTGGACTTTGCCGACTCGCCCGCGGCCGAGGACGCGGCTGCGGACGCGCGCTGGGGCTACGCCGACTCTGGCGCCAGCAGCGCGTCCTCGTCCCCGTCGCCCGCCAACAAGTACGAGGCCGCGGTGCTGGCGCGGCGCGCGCGCATCGGAGAGCTGCTGCAGGCCGGCGCGCGCGTCTCGGGGCCGGTCGAGTCGGCGGCCTAGCGAGCGAGCGTCCCAGCGGGAGGGCGACTAAATTATTTGTCAGGCAAGGTAGTGTCCGTACGGTCACCGTCGTACAGGCTACACAGCAGCAGCAGGAGTGGGCGTAATGCATTGGCGTGCCGGCTTTGCGATGATAGCGCACAGTACAGTACAGTACGGAATGATGACACTCTGCTCCATGATAACGTATACTAGGCATATAATAGCGCCCTTCCACGCCACAATCAGCGAACGCGACTTGTGTTCACTATGTGAACCCAGTCGAGGATTCACCGTCCCACTCTCTAGCACGTATACCTCGTGCCGCTCTCTCGTTCAATGTATCCCACGCCTATACGTATACTTGTGATGGATCGGTGACAGCTCCTCCCACTCCCTTGACATGCGCGCAGACCCGGCGGCAGACCGAGGAGCTTCCTCCTCCTCCATGGAAGCAAGGAGAGGCCGAAGGACGCCCTCCTGCGACCTGCACCCTGCATCCTGCACCCTGCGCCCGCCCAGTTACTTCCCCACTCCCCGCGCTTCGAATGGAGCTCCTGGCGCCGTCCGCGGACCTCCTCAAGTCGCCGCCGCGGGGTCGCCAAGCCGACCCACGAGCGGACGCCGCGGCCCCCCTCCGGCCCTCGGCCGCCCCCTTCGGCAAGACGTTCGGGCCCGAGGCCCGGCCGCGCCCAAGCGCCCCTCGGGGCAGTCGCCGGCGCGCGCGCACGTCCGTCGCGGCGGCGCCCTCGGCCCCTGCGCGGGCTCCTGCGCGGGCCACGTCGGCGGCCGCGACGCACCTGAGCGGCTTCTACGTGCGCGCCGTCGAGCCGCGCGAGTCGTCCTACCTGCACTACTCGTCCTTGGCGTCGCCCGGCACGCACACCGAGTACCACGTGTCGGTCGCGGACGTGCTCGCCGGCACCCGCTGGGTCGTCTCGCGGCGCTTCTCGGCCTTCCTGCTGCTGCGCGACGAGCTGCAGCGCGGACTCGCGCTCGCGGGCGGCGCGGCGCCCCATTGCGCGCACTGCGGGGCCCTGCGCGCCGAGCTGGCGGCGCTGGCGCGCGAGCTGCCGCGCCGCCGGTTCTGGGGCTCGGCGCGCGCCTCGGTCGTGCGCCGGCGTGCCGCCGCCTTCCTCGGCTTCCTGCGCGCGCTGCTGGCGCTCGCGACCAACGCCGCGCGCCTGCGCTGCCCCGTCGTCTGCTTCGGCTTCGCCGTGCAGGTGCGCACCTTCCTCACGCGCGACTGCGAGCCGCCGGGGGAGCTCCACGGCGGCGGGGGGGCCGACGGCAAGCTCCGGGGGGCCGACTCGTCCTGCTACTTCTACTACTGCGACTACGCGGGCGCCCTGCCCGCGGTCTCGAGTCGGTCGCTCGTGGGGCTCGCGATCCGAGAGGACGAGGACGAGGACGAAGATGAGGACGAGGACGAGGACGAGGACGAGGGCGAGGGCGAAAGCGAGGGCGAGGGCGAGGGTCCTGCTCGTCCGCGGGCAGCCTCACGAGCCGCAGCTCGGGCTCCCGCTCGGGCCGGTCGCCAGTCGTCGACTAGAGTACCGTAGTGGCCATAGATGGATGGCGGTAGCAGGCAGAGCGTTGGGCGCAAACGGACCTCAGGTATGAATACAAAGGCGAGCGTGGACTCCCTGGACGCCGCACGGAAGCAACAGCAACGACTCACGGCGGCCCCGGCGCGGCGGGGGAGGCGGCGCCGGCGGCCGCGGGTCCGTCAGCGGGGCCAGGCGCGTCGTCCGTCTGGTTGAGCGCCACGACGATGACGCTCGTGTTGTCGTAGGCCAGGTACGCCTGCGCCTTCATGACGAGCTCCTGCGCGGCGAGCTGCACGTCTCCATGCGTGCGCAGCTTGCGCGAGACGAAGTTGACCACCTGCTGCGACGAGAGCACGTCGAAGAGCCCGTCGCTCGCCAGCAGCAGGAACTGGTCCTCGGGCGCCACCAGGTGCTCGACCACGTCGGGCGTCGCCACCAGGTGCCCGTCCTGCTTGTGCGCCAGGTCGCCGAAGCCGCGCGAGATGGCCAAGATGCCGTCCAGCCGCCCGTTGTGCACGAACCCGCCGCTCGCCTCGATGCGCGCCTTCTCCTCCGGCAGCGACGCCTTGTGGTCCCTCGTCAGCTCGATCGCCTGCCCGTCCCACGTCCCGACCACCGCGCGGCAGTCGCCCACGTTCGCCACGTACAGCGTCGTCGGGTGCTCGTCCGCGTCGCTCGTCGCGTCCTCGGCATTGTCCCTGTCCTTTTCCTTGTCATTCTCCGTGTCATTGCCCTCGCCCTCGTCCGCGTGCGCGCCGCCCTGGTCCTTGGCCCCGCGCCGGCGCTTCTTGCGCGGCTTGGCGACGATCGCAAAGACGGCGGCCGAGCCCGAGAAGGATATGGGCTGCAGGTGGCAGGCCGTGTCCTCTTCGTCAAAGCACTCGCCGTCCACCGCGTCCGCGACACTGCCGTCGCCGTCGCCGCCGCCGCCGTTCGAGCTGCCCCAGTCGCCGAAAAAGGTACGCTTGCGCGAGGGCAGCATGCTGCGGTTCTGCGACTCGAGGATCTCGTTGTCGACCGCCTCGCAGATGGCCACGATGCTCGTCACGGGCGACTCGACGAACGCCTTGGCGTGCTGGAAGATGCGGTGGTGCAGCTCCTTCTGCAGGAAGACGGCCGTCTCGTCGCCGCCGTGGCCGTCGTAGATGCCGTAGAACCCGAGCGACGAAAAGGCCGACTCGAGCGACGCGTCGTACTCGTCCAAGTCGAGCGTCGTGTGCCCCAGCGTCCGGTCCTCCATGTACGACCGCGACCCCTTGGCCTCGGCGTAGCCCGACCGGATCCGCAGCTGCAGGTTCTCGCGCCTCTTGCTGCTCACGTACACCTGCACAATGTCCGGCTTGATGGCGCCAAGCGCGTCGACCGCGTCGAGGACGTCGCTGCTGCTGCTGCCGCCCGCCTCCACGCTCGTCGTCACCGTCGGCAGGGGCGCCACCTCCTCGTCGTCGACGATCTCCAGGTTGTTGGGCGTGCCGATCAGGTCCTCGAACGTCTCGTCCACGTCCACGTCGCACTCGACCTCGCTGTACACCGACTCGTCGCTGTCCGAGTCGCTCGAGGCGCCGCCGTCGCCGTCCTGCCGGCTCGCCGCGCGGCTGCTGCGCGTGCTGAGGCCGCTCCCCGCGTGGTGAAAGTGGCGAGACGAGCTCGAGCCGCTGCCGGCCGCCGTGATGAGTGTGTTGCTGCGGTTGCCGGCGTCCATGGCTCCCACGGCCTCCTCCTCGTCGTCGTCGTCGACGTCCGTCACCTGGACACACTCGATGCCCTCCAAGTCGATCTCGTCCACCTGCGCCGCGCCGTCCGTCGACGACGATTTGGCGCCGGACGACGCCATCGACCCCTGGCTGTCGTTGTGCAGCGAGCTCCCGCTGACCGACTTGCGGCTCGAGCTCGTCGCGCTCTTCTTCTTGTCCGAGTTGGACCACGAGGACCGCTGGCTCAGGTCGCGGCCAGAGTTCGAGTGCGTCGGCACGCGCGAGGCGACCGAGAAGTCGTGGTCGCGCGCTTGGAACAGGATCTTGCGCGAGTGGTAGTCGCCGTCTTCGTCGCGGAACACCTCGGAAGTGACCATCAAAAAGTCCTTCTTGCGAGACAGCGACCGCTTGAGCAGGTCCACGTCCGAGCTTGCGTCTCGAAGCGACGTGATGGACGCGCTGCTGCTGCTGCCGCCGTCGCTCGCGGACGAAAGGCTGTCGCGTCGGTGGGCGCTCGTCTCCTCGTCCATGGAGGTCGCGGTCGCGGCAGCGCGCAGCACGGGCTCCGAGAGCTGCGAGACGGACGTGAACGACGTCCGGCCGAAGCCTTCGAGGCTCCCAGAGTCCTTCGCAGGCGGCTCAAGCACGCCAAAGCTGCTCTTCTTGGGCAGGATGGACGCGTGGCTGCTGTCAATCGACTTGCTGCGGCTCGTGAAGCCCCGCACGACATTCGGAGACGACGCGCTTCGAGACGGAGAGCCAGGCGCGACCAGCGACGAGCCCGAGGACCCTAGGGACGACAGCATCTGCTGCTGCGACGAAGACGCCGAGCTCGGGTAGCGACTGCGCGCCGACGGGCCGGCCGCTGGAAGGATGATCTCCGTGACTTTGGCGCGGTCAACCGAGAACGCCATCCGCTTCTGCTCGAGCAACAGCTCCCGCGAGCGCGCAGACAGCTCCTTGTGGCCGCTCATGAGCGTCACGCGCTTGTGGTTTCGCCACGCATTGATGATGCGCGACACCTCCTCCTGGGACGAGCGGTTCGGGCTGGCCGACGAGTTTATCGAGCTAGTCGTGGACATGGACGAACTGGACCCTGCCGCAGAGGCGATGCGCGAATCCATCTGGGCCGCGCCCGGTGTCGAGACCCCAGTGAACCGTCCGCTGTTCGTGCGCCCCACTCCGCCCGCTCCTGTCTTTTGCTGGCGCGTCTTGACCAGCAGATGCGCCTTGGCTAGACTCTCCGCCAGACTCAGGTCAATCTGCTCAGGGATGTTCTGGATCGCGCGCTCGCTCTCGTCCATCGAGACCGTCAGGTCCTTCTCCTGCGCCACCAGACCCAGCGGCTCGCTGCCCTCCTTGGTCACCCAGTCGTGCGTGAAGCACTCGTTCAAAGTGATCCGCATGCTCGGGTCCTTCGTCAGCATGCGCTGCAGCAGGTTCTTCAAGTGCGGCTTGAGCGTGCGCTCCGAGTCCTTGGGGAAGCGCAGCTCCACGCGCTGGACCTTCTCGGCCAGCTCGATCTCGTTGTCTGCCATCCACGGAGGCCGACCGACGACCATCATGTAGAGGGTCGCGCCTAGCGACCACACGTCCACCGTCGGGCCCGTGTACTTGGCGTCAATGTCGAACATCTCGGGCGCCATGAAGGCCGGCGTGCCCTTGGCGCCCGACAGCGTCTCGGTCTCGTTCATGACCATCCGAGCCGCGCCAAAGTCGGCGATCTTGGCGACGCCGTCGGCGGTCACGAGGATGTTCTCGGGTTTGATGTCGCGGTGGATGACCTTGTGGAAGTGCAAGTAGTGCAGGCCGCTCAGTAAGTCCCGCGTGTACTTGCGCGCCACCTCCTCGTTCAATCCGTTTGTTCGCGTGAGCTCGCTCATGAGGTTGCTCTGGACGTACTCCTGCACGAGGTACATCTTCTGGCTCGATGGGTCATCAATCACCTCGACGAGTCGCACGACGTTCCGGTGGCTGAGCTTCTTCATGATGGCCACCTCTCGCCGCAGCACGGCGTACAGCTGGTCCTCCTTGCCCGCCATGCGCTGGACAAACGTCTTGTGCATGATCTTGACCGCGTACATGTTGTTGTCCTCCGTGCTCTGGCAGAGCTTGACGCGGCCGAACGTCCCCTTACCCAGGTCGCCCTTGATGACGTACTTGTTCACGACCACCTCGCCGTTCTTGAGGCGCTGCTTGACCAGCTTGCGCGTCTCGGTGGCCTTCGCGGGCGACGTCGGCGCTGGCGCCGCGATGAGCGAGCCGCCGTGCGTGCTGTCCTGGCTGTGGCTGGTCGCTCTCCGCTGCACGCGAAGCCGCATCGCTCGGCGCGTCGCCTTCTCAATGTACTCTTCCTGGATGAACTTCTGAAAGTGGTCCGAGAGCAAGCACTTGTCAAAGTCCTCCTTGCTCAGGTACAAGCACTTGACCGGCCCGACCGCGCGGACTGACGCCGTGCGCGGCTCGCTGTAAATCAGCGACATCTCTCCGAAGACGTGTCCCTCGTACAGCCGCGTGAGCTCCTTCTCGACCGTCTTGGTCTCCGCCTCGCCCGTCACGGCGTTCGGGGTCGTCACCTGCGCCTTTTCCGACACGATCGCCTCGCCCCGAGTGATGAGGTAGAACCGCGTGCCCTCCTCCCCCTGTCGCACAATGTACTCGCCGTCGTTGAAGTTGGCTGGCTGGAGCCGGCTCAGCACAATGTCTTGGTCGCGCGCGTTCAGGCGCGAGAGCAGCGGCACCTGCTGCAGCATCAGACTCAAGTGGACTTGGCCAATGTGCTGAAAGTCCTCCTGCGTCAGGTACAGCAGCTCCACGTCGCCGACCGCGCGCACGGTCGCGGTGCGCGGGTCGTCGTAGATGAGGGCGAGCTCGCCGAAGTAGTGTCCGGCTCGCAAGTGCGTCACCATCCGCTCCTGCGGCTGGCCCTGCGCGTTGGGCGTGGTCTTCGTGACGACGGCCTCGCCCTTGGCGATCATGTAGAAGCGCGACCCGCGGTTGCCCTGCTGCACGATGACCTCGCCGTCGAAGAACTTGGCGGGCTTGAGCGCGCGCACGACCTGCTCCTGCTGCGACTGACTCAGGTTCCGGAAGAGCTGGACCTGCTTCATGACCTCGTAGACGGGCATGTTGTCGAGTAGGAACTGCGAGAGCACGGGTTCCTCCTCCTCCTCCTCCTCGTCCGGGTCGTCGGGCGAGCTGAGCCACGTCGCGATGCCCTTGATGCTGTGCGAGCTGCTCGCGACGCTCGTCCGGCTACTGTTGTGGTGCGCGTTGCTGCCGGCAGGCCCGTTGCCCGTGATCGAGTTGGACGAGTGCGAGTGCGAGTGCGAGCGGCGGTGGTGGGACGTGGACGACGACGACGCCGACGAAATACTCGTGGGGCGCGCGCTCGTGACCGGGGACAGCACGGCACCCTCCGGCTCGTCCAGCCAGTCCTCGACCAGCTCCTCGTCCGCGTCGTCGTCGTCCGACGAGGACGAGTCGAGCGAGTCCGAGCCCGACAGGTACGCCGCCAGCGTCTCGGGCGACTTGGCGGGCGTGACCACGAAGGACGGCCGGAAGCGCGATAGCTTGCGCTTGCCACTGCCGCTGGACGGCGGGCCCGACAGCGAGCTGTTGCGCGGCTCGGGGCTCGACGCCAGCGGGTGCATGTCGTCCTCCATGCGCTTCCGCCGCGGCGACGGCAGCGACGAGAACGTCGACGACATGGGCGACGACGAGTGGCCGCGCTCGCGCGGGGACGCCACGAAGTCGCGGTCCTCGTCCGACAGGCTCAGCGTCAGCGGTTGGCGCACGACCACGTCGATCGGCGTCGGCGGCGGGCCCGGGACCCGGCCCTGCGTCGCGGTGGAGGTCGTCGTATCCGTCAGCTGCACCTCTGCGGTCGACACCGGGTCGAGCACGTCCGACGGCGCGTCCGACGGCAGGTCCGACGGCAGGTCCGACGGCGGGGCCTGCGGGTCTGCCAGGCCCGGGCGCTTGGTCGAGAAGAAGCGCGAGAGCACCGCGTCCTTGGACCGCCGCAGTGCCGCCATCGCCTCCTCGGCCGGCGCTTCTCCCGGCGTCGCGGGCGCGGAAGCTGCGGCCTCCGGAGGCGCTGGAGCGTCCGCTGTCTCTACCACACGCCCTTCCCGGCTCAGCCTTGGCGTAGAGGACGCGGCGGACGCCCCAGAGGAGGACGCGCTGCTTGCCGCGTCTTCGCGCTGCGTCGTGAGTTTCTGGCCCATTGAGGACTCTCCGACAGTGCGCTGGGGTGCGTGGGATGGGGACCAAGCCTACTATAGGCTATAGGCTATAGGCGCGTGCTGTGCCGCGGCAGCGCAGGCGGAGGGGAGCGCGAGCACGGGCGCAGCGTGGAGAGCGGAGGTGGGAGGCGCGCACGGCCCCACGACTTGGCTTTTGTATGAGTTGGCTCGCGGCAGAGAAGGTTTTCCCTACAGTAACAACTAACGCCGGAAAAGAGCGTCATCCACGATCAGAAGGTGCTGTGAATGTTGCGCGAGAGTCTTGTAAAAACCAGTCGCTTGCCCGCATTGATGTCACTCAACTGAGATTATCGGTTCAGCGCTCTTCAAGGCCAGACCTGCCACAAGCACAGCGGCGCCCTCCTTTGCAGCGTCCTCCGAGCGTTCGACTACGTCATCGACGTCTCAATCCTTAAGCCACTCGAAGCGGAGCGACAAGTCCGTCCCAAAGTGCTCCAACGGCGTCTGCACTGTGAAGACGATCCAGAGCAGCAGCATGGGCTGCACGAGCTGCCAGTTGGACTCGAGCGTGAGCGCCAGCTGCCGCAGCGCCGACACGCCTGTTCGCCGATAGATGACGACGCCAAGCGCCAGCAGCGACGCGAGCTCGAGCAACGAGTAGCCGAGCAGCATCCCCACGTTGTGGACCAGGTCGTCGACCGACAGATCGCGCCCGTAGGGGAAGAAGGCGCGGTTGGGCAGGTGGAACGCTGCGAGCAAGTACAGACCTGCGTGTCGAGTAGACGTGAGACGAAGGCGACGCTGTTGAGAGGAGCGCGATAGCCACGTACTGTAGAGGCACGGCGTCACGACCTCCGTGTACTCGACGAGCAGCACGAACTCGGTGATGAACAGCAGTCGGAGCGAGTGGCGCAGGAGATCTTTTGAGAGTCCGTCGTCGCCAATCCTGCAGTTGAGCGCCGTCTCCACCGCCTGTGGTGCTGACCGGTCGACGCTGTCGACCGCGTTGGGCTCCGGGACGACGCGCATTACCGACCGGTGTACGGGGGGCACGCTTGTTATGTGGGTCCGAGCGAGAAGGTCTGGTCTGCAGAACCGAACCGATGCTTAGCCCTCGCTTCCGGCCTAGGCATCCTCTGGGCATTGGCCGCACTGATGGTCTCGCAGTTGCCGTGCCAAACCAGGATTGGCTGGCTGCTGACGTGGCTCCGGCGTTACCAGCGCTGCAGCCACCACCGGTAGCCGGGCTTGGGGTTTGGCGATCGCGTTGGCCGCTACGTCGCCTCTCATGACTTGGCTGAAGTCGTGAAGCGACAGCAGCGTCTCGAGCACGTCGACCAGCGCGAGGGACATGACCGCCGCCTTGGACGTGGCGCCGTTCATGCACCACGAGAAGAAGAGCATGTGGTAGAACTCGGCGTTGAGCACGACGACCAGCGGCTTGACGTCGTCGTCGCCCCGGCAGATCTTGACGAGCACGTTCTTGGTCAGCACCTTGATGACCGGGAGCAGCGCCATCGCGGCCACCTGCCGGCCGGCCGACAGCTGGTTGGACACGAACGCGTAAGCGGGGTACGCGCATGCCCGCGTCACTTGCACGGGGGCTATTAGAAAGAAGCAGACGAAGGCCAGCGCTCGACTCGGTTCTCGGCCAGGAAGCGGCCCCACCACACCATGACACACAGCAGCAATAGAGACACCGTGATCGGGGCGATGGCCAAGAAGGAGAAGGGCAGCGGGAAGCCGATGGTGAAGGCCATGCCCAAAATGCCGGCGGTGCAGCCAGCGGCGGCGAGCACCGAGGTCGCGGTCATGAGCACGCAGGCGGTGGTCAGCGACGGGATCAAGTTGCGCAACTGCTGCAGCTGGGAGAACTGGACCACGAGCATGACCAAGAACGTGCGCGCCCATAGCAAGTGGCTGTTCTCGATCCCGGCGGACGGAGGGCGCAGAGGGATGCTCTCGATCAGCAGCGTCACCAGTAGGCACGGCATCGGCGTGAGCACCAAGACGAGCAGGCAGTGAGAAGTGGAGACGCGCTCGCAGTAGTCGCGGAACCCGAGCAGCCGCGTCGTCGAGTACTCGCCGCTCAGCTCCACGTGTGCGGCGTGCCAGAGGCGCTTGAGGGCGCGGAGGCACCAGCGCAGCCGGTCTGGCGTCGCCGCCATAAGAGATGACTGGTCAAGCCTTTGTGGATGGAGGTGGTAGCACGATGTGCACAGGAATAGCCCAGCCGCAGCAGGTGATTGGGGACGGCGGGACTTGGACTTACCTTCTAAAACGACTGGAATTCTTGGGGTCCTTGGGGCAATTGGCAACTGGCGCGTTCTCTTCTCGGATATGGAGGGCATGGAGCGAGCGCCTCGCTCTCGGCCTTGAGGCGACATCTGACGTTTTTGCCGGTAGGCGTGTGCGTCTGCGCCAGGGTGTTGAAGCCTATTGTCGCCGCTCTGGCTTCCAGTTTACCGCACGGTGGCGCGCACCAAGTGAAAAGTGTGTGATCTACGCGGTCCACGCACACGGGGACGAGAAAGCCACTAGGTTATGCTTAACATTGGCACGCAGCCCCATCAGCATGTCGATCGACAGTGCTCTTCTTTCGTAGATCGATACAAACCACATCGTCAGCCCAGAAAGCCCATGTGCTGTCTCCCCAGGTCGGCAAGACGTCGAACGCCGCTTTTGGGGCAGACTTGTAGCATCGCCTTTGACTGTGGAGCAATCCCGATTTGCACTTCAACTTCAGGAGTCGTTATTTACAGGTAATGTTGTCGCACTTTGCAGAGTCAAAAGTGTATGCTTGAGCTTGCTCTTATCTACTGACACGTTCCATTGAATACACTTTCTGAGCAATCGGCCCACCATCAAATCATTTCATACAAGCAAAATATTTCAAAACTGTGTCAATATCTACATTCCGGGCGTTTTCTGTTTTTCGACATTTGAATTTTCGCAGCGGAAACCACCCGACGGGCTATTTTGAACTGGGAACGCGACCGGAACCGCCGCGCGCCAGCGATCCCAGCGCGCGAAACCCTCTGCGAGCCCGCTGCTCATCGCACACCTCCCGCCCTGGCGGCTGCGCTGCGTCCGCGGTTTGCGTGCCCAGCAGTAGGCCGCTAGCAGCGCCCGTGTCCGCGGCTTAAACCCGCCCCGAGGTAGCCCGTGTCCGGCACTTTACGAGGGGCCGGCTCTTGGCCACGACACTCTGGGATTCGCGCTGTCAATCTATCAACCGCCCGCGCTTCTCGGTCGTGACGCGCATTGACAAGCCGGAGAGGGCAGCGCGCAGCTGGCGTCGGCGGCAGCAGAGGCTCTAGCGATGGCGGAGGACGATTTCCGTCGAGAAGACGCGGTGCTGGCGCGCACCAACGCGCTGCTGGAGACGCTGGGCTTTGGCGACCGAGCCTTTGCGCGCGCAGCCGACCTGGTGGCGAGCGTGTCATCCATGAGCGTCGCGCTGTACGAGAAGCTGTTCCAGTTCCGCCTGCGCGACGTCGTCCGCGTCCCGCGCACGCTGCAGGACTACGAGCGCAACGCCCAGCTCGTGGTGGACGCGCTGGCCGGCGCGCTGCTGGAGCCGAGCGTCGCGGAGGGTACAGAAAACGCACCCGACGATGATGCCCGCAAGCCGCTGACGGGCCGTCGGCTGTGCTCCGGGGACTGGGGCGCCATTCTACAGCTGGTCGAGCGGCTGGAGCAGGTGCACGCCATTCTCTACGACGACGACGGCACCTTTCGGGGAGCGACGCTGCCAGCTGCCGACGGCAAGGAGGTTGGAAGTGCAGCCGCAGCTGAACTTGGGGCTACTGGTACCCGACTCACGTCAAGGAAGAAGGCAGAGCGACTGCAAGATGAACCAGCCGCGACGACAGCGTATCGGCGCAAAGCGAAACGGAGGAATGCTCGAGAAGCAACCGCAATACAAGGGCTGAAGTACAGCAGCGGGAGTGACGGCGATTCGGAAGAAGAGCGCAGTGAGCGTCCGAGGGCGAGAATCGTCAATCGTCGAGCTGCAAAGAGCACAAGTGGGGCGATGCGCAAGAGAAGCCCAGGCGTGCACTGCGAGCGAAAGCAGGCAGAGATTCGGCGCAGCGGCGCGGTCGACGCAGAGCCCGTACAGCACTCATCGGCATCCGCATCCCAAGCATCTCATTCTTCTTCGTCGTCGTCTTCCCCGATACTCGGATCCAGCGCGCGTCGAGTGGCCCAGTCCTTGGCGGCCGAACAATCTCATCGAGCTACCCAATCGCTTTCGAAATCGACATCGTCCGTGCAGAAGCGGCCGCGAAACAAAACGACGTCCCGTGCGAGTATGTCTCGGTCGCGAAGTGAAAACGCGTCGCGCTCGGCAGCAGCAACGGAAGCTCGCCTCAGGGAAGTCGCGGGCCAAGAGCGCGCGTTATCGCCTCGTGCGGAGCGCCAGTGCGTCGGCAGTGAGCTGCTTCAAACACAGAAATACGGGCGGTTCGTCGGGTCAGATGAATCCAACTCGCGGCCGATTAAGGCCCGCAGCAGGCCCAGCCAGCCTCGTCACCACGCTGAGCCGCCGCCATTCGGCGATCTCTCCTCCGTGTCGATCACGAGCAAGGGCAGCCGGCATTTCCTCGACGAAGGCACGGGGCTGGAGCACGATTTCTCTGCCATCAGCCTTGATGACGCAGAGTCCCCAGGCCCGGTCAGTCACGAGTCGACTGATGATGGTGGACAGAGCGATGGCTGGACGGCAAAGCGAGGAGCATTGTCCGGTAGATCTCACCGCAGAGACCAGCGTCTACAGGCGATGAACCCGAATCAGCAAGAAGCAGCGGTCGACGACAACCTAGACGAGGAGAATGCGCCTGCTGGCAATGACGGTGACCAAGACGGGGCGGCAGCGAGTCCAGTGAGGAAGAAAGTGGCTCGTGACGAGCCGAGCGCTCCTGAGCTGTCCTCGTCGTCGCGAGTGGCCAAACGCAATGCACGCGCGAAGCCTCTCCATCCTCTGCTCCCTTCGTCCAGAGCGCGGACCGCGACTTCGAAAGCCCAGGCCGAGTACCTCCGATACAAGTTGACGCTCAAGAACCACCTTCAGGAGCTTCGCCAGGTGAGGAGCCAAACGGCACGGAAGCATGCGATTGAAGTCGGTGTTCTGAGCTAATGTGTGCGCTCGGGTGATGTCTCCCAGCGAGAGTCTTGCCAGCGCCAGCACATGGAGCGAGCCTACAAAGCCGGGGAGCACATGGCCAACGTTGACAAGGTCTGTACTGCTCTTGCTTGTGTGATTTATTTGTAGAAACGGCTGACGGTGTGCGCTCTGCACAGATCCGAGCTCGGCGGTTCGAACAGGACATTCGGCTGCAGCGCATTGCGATCGGCCTGGAGAGCAAGGAGGAGGAGGAGAAGCAGCTGCGCCACGCCATGCACCACTTGCTGGACCTCGAGAAGGAGAAGTTGCGCGAGGAGCACCGCGTGACTTTGTCGGTGCTCAAGCAGATCCAGAAGGACCACCTGGAGCGCGAGCAGGCGATGGAGAACTTGTGCGTGCTTGTCTGCGGTCTCTCGTTCGGTCAAGGGTGGCTCTCACTCATCTTTGTGCGTCTTGATTCACAGCTACGCCAACCGGATCCGACTCGTGCGGGAGCAAACGGAGCGCGAGGCCAAGGAGCGCGAGCTGATGGAGAAGGCGCACCGCCAGGCCTCGGAGCAGATGATGCGCGAGATGCGGACCGAGCGCGAGACGCAGCTGACCGCGCTGCTGCAGGAGAAGCAGCAGCTGGCCGAGGCGCGTCGGTTCCGCCAGGCCACGCACTTGACGCAGCTGCTCGAGCGCACGGACCAGCAGTCGGCGGCTCGCACGGACGCCTTCTACACTGCCGCGATGAAGGCGCGCCATCGCCGAGGCGAGCCTCAGTCATCATCGTCGCAGTTGCATGGGCCGAGGCGTCGCCAGCCGCCAGTGTCAGTCTACGGCACTACAGGCGGAGCTGCACGGCCCAAGGCGTCAGCGTCCAAGGTCAAATCCGCGTCCCTGCGACGATCCACGCGCGTGTACTAAGCGGAAGGTAACGTCGACCGAAGCTACGCGTTGCGCAGCAAGCAGTGTATCTGGGGTTGACTCGTCGAAAACGGTACCAGGCTCTATGAGTTCGGACGCCTACAGCGCGTACTTCCTGGCGCGAGCGAGCACGTCGGACGCATGGATGGCGCCTAGCAGCTTTCCCCGCGCAGTCACAAACAGCTGCGGACACTTGTGCACCGCGATCAGCAGCACGGCGTGGCTCGCAGCCGTGTCCCTATGGACGCGGAAGCTCTCCGTGTCGAGTTCCAGCAGCTCGAGCGCCACGAGGTCCACGGGCGTCGCCCGCTCGGATTGCGGCTGCGACAGTGCGGACTGCTGCGACCGATTGACAAAGATCGTCGGGCAGCTAGAGATGCGGCCCGTCTTCTGCCCCTTGGCATCCTTCGCGTCGGCGCCAGTTAACAGGCAGCGCTCCCACGCATGGGCGACGGCCTCCAGCTCGTCGCGGCCGACTGCGCCGAGCAGGATTTCGGTCTGGACGCTGTCCACGACGGGGATGATGTCGACGTCGTGGCTCAGCTCGGCCAGTAGCTGCTTGAGCGACTCGAGCGTCTGGTACCGGGACATGGGCAGCGGCGGGTCGTCGCTCATCAAGTCGCTCGCGACGAGCGCGTACGAGCGCTGCTGGGTCAGCGTCGGCCACTGCGGCAGCCTTTTTTGCCGACTGATGGTCTCGTACATGTCTAGCGAGAAGAAGAGCGCGACCGAGCGGCCGATGAGCACGCAGAGCAGCACGGGGACCATGTAGCTCAGCTGGCTCGTGAGCTCGAACACGATGACGGCGATGCTGACGGTGCCGGTGACCCCGGCCGTGAAGCTCGCGGCGCCGACCACGGCGTACCCGGCGGCCAGTTCGCTGCCACCGCCGAGGAGCAGGACCATTTCGCCGAAGAGGCGGCCGAGAGCCGCGCCGATCGCGAACACGGGCGTGACGATGCCGCTGGGCACCATGACCGTGGCGCTGATGGCCGTCGAGAAGAAGCGCACGAGCGTGTACAGCGCGACCGCGGCCGAGGACCAGGACGAGCCGGCCATGTTGGCTGCGGGCGAGAGGTTAGACGATGCGGTTAGCGTCCGGAGGCGACCAGGGTGCTTGCACGAGGTGGGGTGGGGTCGAGCGCGTACCGAGGTGGCTGGCGTCGTGGGTCGTGAGGTTGGCGGTGGAGAACATGTCGTCGATGACCTGGTGCTGCGAGAGCAGCATGACGCTGCCGACGGAGAACTCGACGAGCGAGAAGAGCAGCGCGACGGCGGCGGCGTAGACGAAGGGCGACAAGGCGCGCGCCGATGGGACGCGCGGGAAGACGAACCGCTCGAGCAGCCGCGTCTGGAGGTCCGAGACGAGGCGGAAGGTGCGCACGAAGAGCGCCGCGAGGAGGCCGCAGAGCAGCGCGAGCGCGAGGAACCAGGCGAGCTCGTGGGTCTGGTAGGGCAGCGCGTCGAAGGCCGTGGTGAAGAGCGAAACGGCGTTGCTGCGCAGCAGCGAGCCGAGCGCGCGGAAGACGACGACGGCGACGACCGAGGCGAAGAAGGCGCGCCAGTAGTTGCTCGTGACGTAGTAGCTCGAGGTGACCTCGATGCTGAAGAGCACGCCGCCGATGGGCGCGCCGAAGGTGGCGGTGACGCCCACGGCGCAGGCGGCGGACAGCACGTGGTGCGTCAGGTCCTCGGACTCGCGGATCTGGCGGAAGAGCGGCAGGCGCAGCAGCTGCCGCGCGATGGCGCAGCTCAGGTGCACGAACGGGCCCTCCTTGCCGATCGACAGCCCGCTGCCGAGCGCCAGCACGAGCCCGAGGCTCTTGGCCGCCAGCGCGCGCGCCGACAGGTAGCCGGCCGCGGGCAGCCCGCCCAGGATGCTGCGCATCTCGGGGATGCCCGAGCCGGCGGCGTCGGGGCACACGAGCCACGTGCTCAGCACGCCCAGCAGCAGCACACCCACGCGGTAGGCCGCGTAGAGCAGGCATTGCGCGAGCCAGCCGCCGCCGCGCGCGACGACCTCGGCGCGGAAGCGCGTCACGAGCTGCACGCCAACGTCGACGCTCCACGCGACGCCGGACGCCGCGAGGCCCAGCAGCAGCAGCAGCACCCACGAGCTCTCGAGGAACGAGCCCGCGAACGCGCGCACGTGCTCGGGCGCGGGCATGGGCACGCCCAGCACCGACGCCGCCGCGCCGGAGCGGCCGCCGCGCGGGAAGAGCGCCAGCGCCATGGGCGCGAGCGCGTCCTCGCCGTCGCCGTCGGCCCCGCCCTCCCGCTCAGGCTCGCGCGCCGCCCGCAGCGACCGGTACCCGCCGGCTCGCACGCCCGCGCGCCGTCGCCAGCGGTCTGGCGCGACCGCGGGCGCCTCTGCGTCGACCCACGACTTGGCTCGCGACCAGATGGAGGAGGTGCCGGCGGTGGGCGACATGTCGATCGCCGCGTCGCTGGCCTCGGTCGCGGCGCTGGACGACGGCGAGGGTGAAGGGGAAGGGGAAGGGGAAGAGGAGGCGGGCGGGGACGGCGGGCAGAGAGAGCCGTCGCC
>JAADXZ010000075.1:0-49283 GCA_023338055.1 Phytopythium mirpurense
ACTGCTTAGATCCTTACGCAGAAGGAGCTCGACACGATCAAGCTCATGTTCTCGCTCATGGACACGGACGGCCGACTCAATCTCAGTGCTGACAAGGTGGCACGATTCGTGCTCAATGTCCTTGGTTCGTGGCTCGCCTAGTGTTATCGATGATGTAGTTGCGTTTGAAGCAGCTAACTTACACGCCTATGAAACGCCAACACGTACGAAACAGGAGAGACGATCACCAACCAAGTGGCCGCCAACTACCTCCAAGCGCTTGACTTTGACGGCAACGGCGTCGTGGACTTCTCGGACGTACTCTCGTGGGTCGCCTCGATGAAAACCAACTACTACCAGGCACTCGCACGCGACAACGAGTCTTCCCTGGCAGTTCAGGCGGCGCGCACGCTGGCGCGAATCGTCTGTCGGTGGCTGCACAACCGCCTCTCTTCCTTGTCGAGCGCTCGCAGGATGTGTCTGTGGCTGACGTTCGCGTGTCTTCTTCGCGACCTCTACACTTCGAAACGCAACCGTCTCAAGTCGTCGCCGGCTTTGCGCGTGACGGGGTCGATCACGGCGGCGCTGTACGCGATTTCACTCCTTCGTGCTGGAGACGGGTCGGCGAGTCTGTGGTGCCGCGCTCTATCAGCGATTCGGGAGCTGCGACCTGCGGCATAGCGATCTGCTGAACGATTTGTGGCTGAGGTGTCTGCATCGCTACCTAAATAGTTAACAGCGTCTTATTAATCTTTGACTTTAGCTTCGTCGTCTTCCTCCAGGTCGAGCAGGTCGGCGAGCTCCTCTTCCTTGTCAATGTCACGAACGTCGCTGCAGGCGACCGAGATCTCGAGCTTGCGCATGACCTCGCCCAGGTATGTGAGCGTCACGCGTGGGTCACTGATGCTGTGTTGCGCGTCGTGCTGCTTCCGCTCATGCAGACAGTGGCGACACAGCGCAGGGTTGACGGGGTCGCGTTGGAAGCCTGGACAGATGGTGCCAAGCGTACAGATGCAGCACTTGGGGAAGCGCGGGTTGAGGAATGCGACAATGTGCGCAGCCTTGTCGCGTCGGATGCGCGCCAGCAGCTCCCGCTGCTCCTGCCTCACGTTCTTGGACTGCCGCTGCAGACTCTCGATTTCCGCTTGCTGTTGCGTCTCCGCCTTGTCGATAGCGTCGCGACTCGGGCCAATGTACGGCTTGGTGGCGATCAGCGTGAATTCTCGCCCGCATGCAACTGGACCAGTCACATACGGTGAGTGCGCTACCGTAGTGCCCTTCCGTGCTGAGATCGCGCATCGCTTACTGGAGCAGGGCCGGCCGACAAAGCTGTTCATCCCTTCGACCCGGGCCGGGACGGCGCAGAAGAGCTCCTCGAGGCCGGCGAGCTCCTCCGGCCGCCCGAGGCACCCGTTGATGTTGCTGCCCCATGTGAAGACCTGGTCATCATGGCATTCTTGCCAGTGTCAAGCGAGTTCGCTCTGGAAATCTCCTAGGTCGACAATTTCAACGCACCTCGTCGTCGACAGAGAGCGCCACGTTGTGGTACATGCCGGCGCAGACCTTCTTGATGAGCGCGTGGGTCGCGAGCAAGTCGGTCACGAGCCCTGGGGCGGGCGACATCTGCGTCCCGCCCTGCGCCAGCTAGTCGAATCAGCACCAGCGAACGCGAAGAGGTGAGTCTTTGCTAGTGATACGAGGGCCGGCATTGCATGTGTCGTCACTCACTTGGCCGACGCGGCCGCTGCCCCAGGTGTAGACGACGCCACCCTTGAGTAGCGGAGGGACGAGCACGACGGCCACCGAGTGCCAGAACGCGCACGACAGGTCCAAGATGACGTCGTCCCTCAACGCCTCGACAAGTTTGGGCGTCACGTACGACGTCGTATCTCCATGTCCGAGCCTCCTGCCGTCAAGGAGGCTGTCCTCGTCAGCCAGCCATATGAAGCCAACAGAGCATCCCCAAGCTCAAGACGCACCCTCCGTCCCCGCTGCCCCACGTGTAAGCCTGTCCGTTGGCCGTCACGAGCCCCGCGTGCATCGCTCCGCACGAGATCTAGGAACGAGCACGTACACACGGTCACTCAGCCTCAAGCATCCTGTGTACTCCACCAACCCCCACCACGATCGATCTGTACCTGAACCACGTGCAGCTTGGCTAGGCTACGCGCGAGCGCCGAGCTCTCTCCCGAGCGGAAGGTGGCGCCAAAGGCGAGCGTCTCGCCGGTGCTCGTGACCGCAAAGGTGTGGTTGGTGCCGGCCGCGACAGCTGCGACCAGCTTGTCGAGCTGCGGCACCGTGCGCTCCCACAGCAGCGGCTCCAGCTGGTCGCGGCCGTACCGCGCGCGCGCCTTCGCGGACTGCGCCTGCGACAGCGCGTGCTGCGGCTCGTCGCCCAGCTGGCAGTGCTCGTTGCGGCCCCACGTGAAGACGTCCCCGTCCTTGGTCTTGGCGCAGCAGTGGCCTCTCCCCACGGCGATGAAGCTGACGCCCTCGCCGCACAGCGCCGACAGCTTGACCGGGTGCACGATGTCCTCCTCCCCGCCGTCCTTCTCCCCGTCCTCCTCCTCCTCTTCGTCCTCATCACTATCATCAGTGTTGGTGTTAGGAAGCTGCGCGTTGGCTCCGCCTGCCGCGCTCTCGACCCGTCCGGCGTCCTCGTCCCCCTCTTCTTCATCGCTCGAGTCGAACAGGCCGTTGTCGCGGTACGTGCGCTTGACGAGCGAGGCGACGGACGCGTCCGGCGCGAGACCCGTCGGGCCAGACCGCTTGCCCCACACGTACACATCGCCGGAGCGACTGACAGCGAAGGCCACATCCGAGTCAAAGCCCTGGTCCAGCACCAGTCGCCGCAGCAGCACAAGACGTCAGCAACATCCTCCGCGAAGGCCACAGTCGGCTCCTCACGCCACAGAACTCGACGCACAGCGTAGACCTGGGCGATGCTGCGCCCTCGGAGCCGCTTGATGAGTCGCGGCGTGCCGTTCGACTCGAGGTCTCCGTGGCCGAGCTGACCAGCGGAGCCCGAGCCGAAGGACCAGACGCCGCCCAGCATGTCGAGCTGTCGCTGGTACTCCTCCACCTCTTCTCTCCGCCTCCGGAACTCTGTGAGCACCTCGAGACGCGTCAGCTCGTACTCTCGGCGGTGGGAAACAAGCAGCAGGGGTGTCCGTCGTACCAGCGGCCTTTTGCTCCGAGAGCGACGCGGTAAGGCGCTGGACCTGCGGGTGGCAAGCAGGCTCGAGTGAGCTCCAGACGTGCGTCACCGTCACGCCAAACGGACCGTACGAGCGCGCGCTTGCCGCCCTTGCGCACGAGGCCTCTCGCGATGCACGAGGCGCGCAGCATCTTGGTCTTCAAGAGCGCCAGGCACCGCAGGTCGAGCTGCAGTTCACCGAGCCAACGTTCGAAGCCGAGGTGAGACCGCATTGTAGACTGCGAGGTGGAGGGTCCACGCACCCGCTCCCAGGCGTCGTTGGTGAGCAGGTCCTGCGTCTCATGGACGGGCAGGAAGAGCAGCTTGCGCAGGTTGACGGCGTCGCGGCCCGAAGGCACGCGGATGTCGCGCTTGTGGCGTGGGAGCAGCCCCATCCAGGCGGTCGCGTTGTCCGCCAGCGAGTGGTCGCGGCTTAAGAGAACGGACCCACGGACACACCAAAGGCGATGGCGACGCGAGCTAGGTGCTAATAACAGCACGACGCTTCACGGTGAGCGCTCATGGCATGCGTCAAGGCGGAGCGAGCGACGTGGCAGCTTGTTGACCAGGGTTATGAGGTCTCCTATCCGCGATGCAGCGCGTCACCGAGTCGGCTCGGGGATCCGTGACGTCTCCTTTGGACACGCCTGCGGGATCGCGTCCACGGACGACGCGTCCAGGATCTTGTTAAAGTACCGCGCGCGCCGCAGCACGTGCACGGGCGTGGCCGCGCCAAAGTTCTCCTCCCAACTGCAGCAGCACGCGTCAGCCTCTAGACACGAGCCAGCCCGCTCGCTACCTACAGCAAGAGCAGCGCGCGGTCCACGCACCACTTGAAGGCGATCCAGGGCCCCAGGCAAGCCACCGAGACGAGCGCGGCTCCGATCCAGTAGCGCGGAGAGGCGGCGACGGCCGTCGCCATGCCTTGCACCGGCCCGTCGATCGAGTCGATGACGCCCAGGCACGCGACGCTGACGGCCACGGACGCGAGGTACGTGGCCGTCACGAGCCGCGACCAGCTCCACGTCTCGACGACGATCTGCAAGTGCGCGATCAATAGCACGTACAGGAAGGAGGCGACGCCCGCCATCCAGCCGTCGCCGGCGGCACCGGTGGCACCGGAGACAGCACCGCGGCCCTGGAACAGCTGCAGCGGGATGGCCATCAGGAGCGCCGCGTGCGCCGCGCCCAGCGCGATCGACTTGGTCAGCGTGGACCGCGAGAGGTACACGTCGTACGCGCCGGCGCGGTACAGCTGCGGGAAGCGCGCGGCGACGGCCTCGGGCACGTCGAACTCCATGACGGCGCGCGCAAGCACTGGCCAGGCCGTGAAGACCATGTTGTACGCCGTGATGTACATGTCCGAGTAGAACGTCTGCGCGTCGCCTCGGCCCCAGGCCCAAGCAGACATGCGCGGTCAGCATAGAGATCGACCAGGACCTCGTGTGGCGGTGTGACTAACCTGCGCCGAGAAGATGCTGACGAAGCTGTAGACCAGCTGCGGGAGCGTGAAGAGCACGTTCTTGTAGAAGAAAAAGTTGATGCACTGCGACGTCCGCAGGTACGACAAGCGGCCTGGCACGACACAACGAGTCACGGCAACAATTAGCGCGGTACGACTGCGACTGGCGCCGCGAACAACGTCTGATGAAAGCTCACCGTGGTGCAATAGCAAGCGACCGAGGTGGCTGAACTGCTGGACGGCGAAGTCGGCGCTGCGCACGGCCTGCATCCCCTCCTGGCCGCTCACGCCCACGCCCACGTGGGCCGCGCGGATCATGCTCACGTCATTCGCGCCGTCTCCGCTGTCAGCACGTCGCAGGCCTGGTCAGCGATGCCTACGAAGGTCCCCAAGCGGTCTTTGTAAGCGGCTCATGGACACGTACACGGCGAGGGTGACGCACGACACGCCGGCCTTGACGAGCTCGACGACCAGCGCCTTCTGCAGCGGCGACGAGCGACAGACCAGGACGGTCGCGGACCGCAGCGTCAGCTCCAGGAACCGCGCGCGGTTCGTCGGCAGCAGCGCCAGCGTCAGCGCCGAGCCGTCCACGACCACCGCTTGGTCATCCTGCCAGCAGACTCGGTCAGAGCCGCGTTGGGTGTCCAGTCGCGACAAGAGCAGACAGGCGGCGGACGTACTTGAGAGTCGGTGAGCGCCTTCTCGATCGCCTTGGCCATGAGCTCGCGCGTCGGCGCCGACAGGAGCACCTCCTTCATGCCGGGCGTCACCACTTGGCACAGCTTGCTCATCTCGAGCGCCGTCTCGAGCTTGTCGCCCGTGAGCACCCAGATCTGCGAGACCAAGAAGGCATTGTGAGTCACGACCGCTTCAGGGAGTCTGGCAATGAGATATCACTCCGAGCGTAGTACCTTGATGCCGGCCTTCTGGAACAGCGAAATGGTCTCTGGCACGCCTTCCTGCAGCTTGTCCTCGACCGCTGCGCACTCAAAAAGCGTCAGCAACCTGTTTCGATACCGCTGTAACGACTCGCAGAGCTCACCGCTCGCGCCCAGCAGCGTCAGCCGCTGCTCCAGCTCGTCCACCAGCGCCTCGGTGCGCTCCTCTTTGCCCGTCATATCGAGCTCCGCCTCGTGGTATCGCGCCAGCCAGCTGTCAAAGTACCGCTGGTCCTGTCGACACACACACACACACACAAGCAGACGACCAGCCATCAATCTGGGCCCTGCACGTCGATAATCTCAATATCCACATGCTCCGTACTAGCTCTCTCTCGGCGAAGAGCAGCGTCCGGAGGCCCTCCGAGGCGAACTGGTCCACGTGCGCCATGGTCTCGGCCCTGGGCGACGCGAAGGCCACACAGCGCTCGATGATGACCGAGTCGGCGCCCTTGCACAGCAGCCGCACGCGGCCGGCGTCGTCGCGCAGCACGACCGACATGCGCTTGCGGTCGCTCGAGAAGAGCAGCACGCGCAGCACCTCGAAGCCCATCGTGTACGTCGTCGTCTTGAGGTGCGTGCCGCCGCGCTCGCGCTCCTCGTCCGTCACGGCCACGAGCAGCTGCGCGCCAGTGCGCGCGAGCAGCTTGACGCCCATGACGTCGGCGCCCTTGACGAGCGCGCACTCGTCGGGCGAGTCGGCGTTGTATCGGACCTCGGCGCCAAAGTCGCCGGCGGCCCTCCCGGCGCTCGTCACGACCCCGTTCGACCCATTGAAGCTGCAGTCGGCGAGCTCCACGCGCTCGCACACGACCGTGTGGCACAGCGCCATGGCGAGCGCCAAGCGGCTCTCCCGCGCCTCCAGGTTGCGCAGGATGCCTCGGAAGACGCCCACGCTGCGCAGCTCGGACGCTGTCGCCACGGCCGAGGAGAAGCTGTGGGTGGTGGACTGGCGCGACGCCGCCGCATCCGGCGCCTGGTCCTCGCCGAGGTCCACGCGCGACGTGACCGACATGAGCGCGAGGCCCGCGTCCGCGCCGGGCTTGACCCTGCTCAAGGTCCCAGCGCTGCTTATCCGGGCGGTGGCCATGGCGAGGCTGGCCGACGAGGCCGTCGCGGACGTCGGGAGCACGCCGTACACGTGTCCGCCGACGCTGCACTTGCGGAAGGCCATCATGTTCTGCGTGAGCGTGCCCGTCTTGTCCGTGAAGAGGAACTGCACCTGGCCCAGCTCGTCCGTGAGCGACGACGTGTTGGCCAGCGCCCCGGCGCCCGAGCGCGGGTCGCGCATCTGCGCGTCCCACTGGATGAAGCGCGCGTGCGTCGTCTTGACGATCTCGACCGTCACGACGAGCGAGATGGGGATCAGCGTGTTGAGCAGCACGACGTACGAGAGAAAGACCACGGCCGTGTCGACGGCGCGCGTGCTCTCGAAGAGCGCCCAGTAGGTCCCCACGTTGTTGTGCGTCGCCGAGCTCAAGGCCACGTTGCCCGCCGCCGCGGCCGCGCACAGTAGCATCTGCAGCGCGAAGACGACCACGACCGTGCGGCTCGTGAGCGTGTCCACGCGGCTCAGCTTGTGCCTTGACGGGCGCGCGTTCTTCATGACCTTGGTCTCGTGGCCCGTGTACACGACCAGCGCGAGCGCGCCGCGCGTGTTCATGAGCGTCGACCCGCGCGGCAAAAACTGCTTCTCCGACAGCGAGTACATGCGGCCCTCGAGCGTCAGGTTGCCCACGAAGCGGTACAAGTCCTGGTCCGGCTCCTCGCACTGCGCCAGGAACCGCGGTGGCCGCGGGAGAGCTCTGGTCGCGGCGGAGGCGGCCGCGGGATCCCCCGCAAGCCACACCGCCAGCAGCTGGTGCGTCACTCGCAGCGCCTCGCGCGACTTGAGGTTCGCCTCGCCGTCTAGGTTGCTCGTGTCCAGGAAGCACGAGCCTACCACAGAGGAGGAGGCGAGCGAGTCAGACACGGCGGCCGAGTATCAAGTATCGAGTATCGAGTATCGAGTATCGAGAACGCAGGCGGTGGGTGGGCGGGTGGGCTCGAGCCACGCACCGTCCTCCTCGGTGCTCGCGAGCAGGACGCCGTCCGCTGGGATGGCCTCCTTGTCGGACACGCGCACGATGTCCCCCACCTTTGACGGCGCCGCGGTCGCACAGACAGACAACAGACAGACGGGTGAGAAGGGCTCGAGCGAGTGCTGCGACGAGTGGAGGCGCGCGACGCACCTGGACGTTGGCGCTCTCGACCGTCAAGGGCTCAAAGTCGCGCAGGATGCGGATTGGGTGCGCGTTCATGACCCGGTCGGATGCGCGGCGCCGCTGCGGCCGCCACAACAAGAGAGAGAAATGATAGTGATGATGATGATGAGGAGGAGGAGCGACGGATGGACCGAGCAGCAGCTCTCGCCTGACGCCACGGTTACAAGCAAATACGCACGCTGTCCTCGACGGCCTCGCGCAGCAGACTGACCGAGATGACGAACACGAGCGGGGCGATGGCTGTCACGGGCGTGAGAGGCGACACGAGCGGGATGGACTGCAGCACGGCGATGACGAGGAAGTACATGTTGGCCGCCTGCCACCGCCACACGCACATACACACACACCACACATCCATGCTCGAGCATCGTCAGGCGCTGCAGACACGGCGCGCTATGCGAGCAAGCCGCGTCTCCACGTACCCGTCGGAACTCCTGCAGCAGGCAGAGCGGCAGGAAGTTCAGGTATGAGTACTTGGTCGTGCGGATGGCGTTGTTGACGAACGCCGGCCGCGGGCGCGCCAGCGTCGCCAGACCCCTCTGCATAGCCGTCGAGCTGGAGCTAGAGGCCGGCGCCGCCGTCCCCGCCGGAGCCGCCGAGAAGGGGTCCACGACGCGCAGGCTGCGCGGCAGGACGCTGCTGTGGCGCTCCATGCGGGTCCCGCCGGGCGCGCGCAGCCGCGGACTCGCATTGGTGACGGCCGCAGCCGCGCGTGCCGCGGCCCCGCCGCCGTCGACCGCCGAGCCGGCGGGTTGGATGGCGATGGTGCGTCTTCGCTCGCCCCGGCCGCGCATGCCGTCGCCGCCGGACCGCGGCCTGGCCGCCTGGGGCGCCGACAGCTGGCGCTGGACCCGCGAGCGCGTGGCGGCGATGGTGGCGCGGGAGGGAGGGGAATGGCGCGGCGGACGGCGGCGGGGACGAGTGCGTGGGGATCAGGAGACACGAGCGGGGCGGCAAGGCGGCGGCCGTGGCGGCTCCATGCACTGGGCGTCGACTGCGGCCGTGGCTTGGCGGACGGGTGGCGCTCTGGCAGTCGACGTGTCTACCCGCGCGAGCTGAAACCGAGGCGCCCGCAAGAGCCATGGCGGTGCAGGTATTTATACCCCTCCCGAGCCTGCTGGCAGTCTCCACGAGAGCCGTTACTGACCAAGGTGGAGAACACGCTCCGCGACGCCAGGAATAGACGCCAAGGGAGGCTTGGGCTGGCTGGGCAGCAAGCAGGTCGCACACAAGTCAGGTTTATAAAGCAGTAAGTGTCATAGCATGGCGCCTCTGGTCTGGGTGGGCCTCCTCCGCATACAGTAAGTCTGTCCGTCCGTCTGCACCGTCCATCCATCCGTCCGGCCATCCGTCCGGCCGAGACGCCGGCTCAGCCCTTGGCGATGAAGTAAATGACGGCGATGAGCACGGCGAGCGCGGCGGCCGTGGCGACCCGCGTGGCCCACTCGCGCGCGATCCGGCGGGCCCGCACGCGCGGGTCGTTGGACGCGAGCACGAGCCAGTGCAGCGCGCGCTTGTCGTCGTGCTCGAAGCGCACCACGTCGAAGCCGTCGTGCGTGTCGATGGAGAACGTGCCGTCCGAGACCGCGACCGAGTAGCCGCGCGGGTAGTGCAGGTGCGGCACGAACACCTCCGAGACGGGCACGCAGGCCTCGCCGCCGCGCTTGAGGCCGTCCGAGTCAAAGTGCAGCTCGTAGCGCAGCGCCTGCAGCAGGAAGCGCGAGCGCGACGGGATGCCCGCGATCTTGAGCGCGTGCGGACGCACGAACGCGCGCGGGGCCCTGGCCCCTGCGTCCCGCTTGCGCAGCTGCGCCTCGGGCGTGCCGAGGATGCTCGTGAGGCTGCTGCTGCGGCTCGATCGGGCGCCAAACCCCGCGGCGTCCTCCGCGCGTGCGTCCGCGTCCCCGTGGGCCGCGTCGGTCGAGATGAGGCTCAGGTCCTCGCGGTTCCAGAGGTCCCCAAAGGCGTGGCAGTTGTCGGGCGTGTAGCACCAGAGCGTGTACGAGAGCAGCGTCTCCTCGAGGCACAAGATGGTGTTGTCCATGGCGTCCTCCTGCGCGCGGTAGTCGCCCGTCCGGAACGCGCGGGCGCCGTTCAGGTTGAAGGGGATGCCCGTCTCGCCAACGATGGAGGGCGCGCCGCGCATCTGCTGGCGGCCGTACTCGCGGATGGCGCGCAGCTGCCGCTCGTGCATGCGCTGCACGGCGCGGCGGCCGAACGCCGGCACGCGCGAGCGCGGGTCCACCGAGAAGTAGGGCGTCCAGCGCTGCAAAAAGAGCGTCACACCGTCGTACCAGTGCGTCGCGTTGGCCGCGTTCGGCAGCAGCCGCGGGTCCACGTCCGGGAACGGGTCGGCGCTGAACTCGAGCGGCGGCAGCTCCATAAACAGCACCACGTGCGGCAGCACGGCGCGGATCCGCTCGGCGAAGCGCTACAGTATCGTAATGAAGGATCATACAGCATGCGATCGTCAGTACGCTGTAGCATACAACATACGGCGGACAATATCCTGTACAAGACAGCTTGTGCGCCCCCCGACGGACCTTGGCGAACGGCACGCAGCAGTCGCGGCCAAAGTCCACGCCGGCAAAGTGGCCGGGCCGCAGCAGCCGGGGGGCCCCCGTGGACGGGTCCACGTCCCAGATCCCCTCGGCCCGCCAGACGCACGGGCGGCCGTCCCGCCAGGCGCGCCGGCCCTGCGGGTCCACGCGCTCGCGGGCGTCCGGGCGGCCCAGCACGTGCTGGTTGAGCCCGTTGGACCAGCGCTCGACGACCGTGGGGACGCCGTCGGCCAGCGCCATGCCCTCCACCGGCGTGGGCGCGTAGTCGTACTTGAGCTCTCCGTGGTGGAAGTGCCGGTCGAGGCGCGCGAGCCCGATGAAGCCCGCGGACGGCTCGTTCATGGCCCCAAAGCCCACGACGTTGGGCAGCCCCACGAGCGCGCGCGCGAGCTCCGCGACCGCGTCTAGGTAGTGCCGCTGGAGGAACTCCTGGGCCGACTCGTCCCCAATGCGGCACTTGGGCGCGAACCGCTCCCCGGCGAAGAAGAGCGTGAACATGGTGGCGCAGGCCAGCTTGAAGTAGTTGGTGGGCCAGATCATCTTGGGGAACGCCGAGGGCGGGCGCCCGCTCGTCTCGACGCACAGCGCGGCCCGCGTGGCCGCAAACCCCGAGGGGTCCAGCCCCACGGCCTCGAGGGTCCACAAGGGGGCCCCGTCCCCGCCCGTGAACCGCGACCAGACGTCCTGGTGGGGGTCTACGTACACGAGCAGTCCGTGGGCCGCGGCGCGCTCCAGCACCGCCCGCACGTACGCAATGTACGCGCGGTCGTACACGCCCGGGCCCTCGTGCTCGAGCGCCTCCCACGTGACGATGAAGCGCACGCACGTGAGTCCCCAGCGCCGCAGCCGCGCAAAGTGCTCGTCCGCGTCCGCAAGCGGGAAGGGGCGGCCCACGAAGGACGCGGCCCGCGCGCGCGACAGGAAGCCCGAGAAGTCCTGTCCGTCCACGTGCGCGTAGCCCGTCGGCAGCTTGGACGAGCCGCCCAGGTTGACGCCCCGCAGCAGCTGCACGCGGCCCAGAGGGTCCACGAAGTGCCCGTGGCGGATGCGGACAGGAGGGGCCGACGCGGGCGCGGGCGCGGACGTGGACGCCGACAGCCGCGCGGACGCGGACGCGGACGAGAGCGACGCCATGGGGCGCGGGGCGGCGGGCTAAAGGGGATTTCGATTAGTTGGCGAGACTCGTGATTTCGCCGCGGGCTTGGATTCTTTCTGATTTTCTTTCGACCAATCAGGTATCGTTCTACGACTTTTAGCTAATGATGAAGGGTCGTATACAATAAAATGGATGAGTTTTGTAGTAGGATTGGATGAAATAGTTATTATCGGCAAGTGATTGGGTGAAAAATACCGAATCGCGTTTGAAAGGGCTGAAGTGATAGCGGCACAATGACCAGCATGGGCTCATGATGTCGACGCCGGCCCGATTCACAACGTTGCGGCCATTGGGCCAGCTGCCACTCGGGAACGCCACATGGTCCGTCCCCAAGAGACTCGTACAGTACACTGCAGTAGGGCATGTATTATACCTGGAAGGATACTGTCGGGCCCTATAATACGCAGCTTATGTAAAAGCAGCAGCGGATTTCGGCGTGGAACTGTCCGGAACTGGAGGGCGGACTGCAGACTGCATGTTGGGGCCAAGCAGTACCAGGTACGCATACTCGGTACTGTATGGCGGAGCGAGGGGCCTCCGATTAGCCGGTTCGTCGACTGCGCGGCCCGGTGTGCTCTCTACAAACGCCCATACAAACGTCCATACGTGCTCGGTGACGTCCGCTCCCACCAGCCGCCGCTGTTCAACGCTACCACAGCTCGTCGCCAGGTTGGTATAGTATACACCGGATAAGGCGCGCGCGGATAGAACCACGTGGCATTACAAATCCCTTGTGAAAACAATCCTGCACGTATAAAAACTATACTCTGCTGCGTCAATTGAGCGGCTGCCGCACCAGCTGCGTCAGCGGAAGAAAAGGGCTACATACAAAACCCAAGATGTTCTTCTACCGTAAATTACCATCACCTGCAGAAAAGGGGCGGTCGAGCGGCCCCCTCCGTGGCGCGCACTCCACTATCGGCCCCATTTGCGCTCTCGGGACGACGGAGAAGACTCGAGAGTGTGGAGAAGAAGCGCCGCCGCGTCCGTGAGTGTCCCCGTATCCGTCGCACCCGCGTCCGCACCCGCGTCCGCACTCGCGTCCTCGTCCGCGCACTCGTCCGCGTCTTCGCCTACGTCTGCATCCGCATCGAAATCCGCATCCGCACCGCGTCCGCCGCCACCATGAGCGCCCTGGAGGACGGGTACAAGGGCCCCAAGTTCATCGGCATCATCGGCCACGAGAACGTGAGCCACAATGGGTCCAAGACGACCGTCTACTTTGTCCAGGTGCAGGCGGGCGACGGCATGTTCGTCGTGCGCCACCGCTACCACGAGTTCAAGGACTTTTACGACAAGGTGCGGCGGCCCCCCTCCCGTCCTCTCTTGTATCCCCATCATCCATTATGACACTAACCATAATTCTCTTTATCTTGCGCTGTTATTTTTTTACGACCCGCATGGACCAATCAACCACTAGCTGACGGCCGAGGGCCACCGGTGCCCGGCGCTGCCGCCCAAGAAGTTCCTCGGGTCGTTCAACAAGGAGTTCATCGAGAAGCGGCAGCAGGAGCTGGCCTTCTGGCTGCACCTGCTCTGCTCGTGGGACCCGGCCTCGGGGTCCCCCGACCCGCGCCAGACGGAGCTCTTCAAGGACTTTATGCTCGCGCACAAGGAGCCGCTGGACCAGGTGCGCGCGCTCGCGGCGCGGCCCATCGCGTACGACACGCCGCCGGCCTCGAGCGCCGCCTCGGACTCGGGCGCCGCGGACGCCGGCAGCCCCCCGGCCGGCGAGCCCGCCTCGGGGCTCTACAACACGCCCAAGACGTCGCTGGACGACTTTGAGCTGCTCAAGGTCATCGGCAAGGGCTCGTACGGCAAGGTGACGCTCGTGTGCAAGAAGGACTCGAACAAGCTCTTCGCCATGAAGTCCCTCAACAAGAGCAACGTCAAGCGCCGCAACCAGGTCGAGCACACGCGCACCGAGCGCCGCGTGCTCGGACGCGCCAAGCACCCCTTCATCGGTACGGAACGGAGGACCTTTGCACGTCTTGTTTTTCGTGTTTGCATACATTTTCGTATATATATATATAGGAAGGAGGTGCTTGCTTACACACCGCAAACAAACTCACCTTGTGCGCGTGTATGCCAATGACTGCAGTGCACCTGCACTACGCGTTCCAGACGTCGCAGAAGCTGTACTTTGTGCTCGACTACTGCCCCGGGGGCGAGCTCTTCTTCCACCTGTCGCGCATGGAGAAGTTCGAGCCGGCCATGGCGCGCTTCTACGCGGCCGAGATCACGCTCGCGCTCGAGCACCTGCACGACCTGGGCGTCGTCTACCGCGACCTCAAGCCCGAGAACATCCTCTTTGACGCGGACGGACACGTGCTGCTCGCCGACTTTGGGCTCGCCAAGGAGGGCATCACGGACGGCGCCGAGGGCACCAACAGCATGTGCGGCACGCCAGAGTACCTGCCGCCCGAGATCCTCGACCGCGTCGGCCACGGCACGGCCGTCGACTGGTGGGCGCTCGGCATGGTGCTCTACGAGATGCTCACGGGCCTGCCGCCCTGGTACACGCGCAACCGCCAGAAGCTCTTCGACCGCGTGCGCAACGCGCCGCTCACCTTCCCCGAGGAGGTCGAGCCGGCCGCGCGCAGCCTCATCGCCGGGCTGCTCACGCGCGACCCGACCGAGCGGCTCGGCTCGCGCTCGGCGGACGACGTCAAGAACCACGAGTTCTTCCGCGGCATCAACTGGCAGGACCTGTACGACCGCCGGCTGCCGCCGCCCTTCAACCCCTGCGCCAGCACGGGCAGCGCCGAGGAGACGCGTAACTTCGAGCCCGAGTTCACCACGATGCAGATCAACAGCGTCGAGAACTCGGCGCTGCGCGTCTCGGACGCCTCGAGGCCGTCCATGACCTTCCAGGGCTTCACCTACAACACGCCCAACGACCTGTCCATGAGCGCCTCGGTCGGCCGCGGCTGAGCCCCGCACGAGGCGTCCCAGCAACGTGTACGTACCATTGGGTGATGATGAAGGGATGGGATGGGAGGGGATAGGAGGGGAGGGACGCGCGGCCGCCGCGATCGAAGCGGCCGCCGCGGACGGACCCTCCCCCAGCGAACTGAGAGGCGGAGAGAGACGGCAACGAGCCAAAGTGTCGACCCTAGCGCGCGAGCCTTGCGTTTTGCCACCGTTCAAGCCGAAATGGAGCGCCCGCGTCTGTGAAAAAAGCCGTCGAGCTGTCTGTCGATTGCCGTGCGTTGACTCCACGAACGCCTGCGTACTGAGTGCTGCTGCACGCACTGCCAAGACGTGCGAGAGGGCGAGTCCGCTACTGCTGGACGCGCCGGAGCTGGCCGAACTTGCGCAGGTTGCGGTACTTGTCCTTGAGGTCCACGTTGGAGCGCCCGCGCAGCACGTGCGCGTGCTTGGCCTTGATGAGCATCCACACGTTGGACGCGTCGCCGAACTCGGCGTACCCGTCCAGCAGCGCGTCCACCTCCGGACTCGTCCAGAGCTTGCGCTTGCGCTTGCGCCGGCCGCCGCGCCTCGCCGTCGGCGCCTCGGACGAGGACGCCACGGACGACACGTCGTCCGCGTCTCCCTGGAGCACAGCGAGAGCGTCAGAGGCGCAGAGGGGGAGCCGAGGAGCAAGCATGCGCAGCGTACGTCGGCGACTGGCGGGATCTCGCGGGCGGTTCGACTTCGACGCGGCCGCAGAGCCTCCTCGCGCTCTTGCTCGTCCTCAGAGCCTTGTTCCTGCTCTTGCTCGTTCTCCTGCTCCTGCTCCTGCTCCTGCTCCTGCTCCTGCTTCTGCTCCTGCTCCTGCTCTTGCTCGTGCTCGTGCACTTGTTCCTGCTCTTGCTCTTGTCTGATGGTACGCTGCGTTGCGGCCACTCGACGGTGCTCCTACAAAGAGAACGCAGTCCGTCAGCCGCGCCGATCGCCCAACGCAGTCGTCACCGCGTCTACGCCACCACCTCGCCCACTTGAATGGAGTGGAAGACCGACAGGTCGGCCCAGAGCTGCTCGTTCGCGGCCCCAAACTTGTGCTGCAGCAGCTGCCGCGGCGCAATCTTGCTGTGTCCGCCCACGAACGCATACAGACCCGCCAAGGCGGCAGCATGGAGGTTCGTTAACCCACCCCAAGAGCCGAACAACAGTCGGCCACGAAGCGAACGATGGTAGCGGCCAACGTACAGTGGCTCACTCTCGTCGCTCCAAGCCGACGGGAACGCGCGCTCGATCGCCGTGTCGCCGAGCGCGGCGGCTTCAACCACAAACAGCGCACGCAGCATGTCCCGCCGGAAGACCGCGTCGTGGAGCCGGTGCCGCTCGAGCAACGCCGCCCACCGGCGCTAGATAGGAGAGCAGCGCCTGTGTTAGCTAGCCGCCTGGCCGCCGAGACCCGTCGATCGTACAGCGAGCGTCCTGGCGCGCACCAGTGGGTCGTGAGGGTCGTGGAAGACGTCCATGAACGTGTCTAGGAACGCGACAAGCGGGTTCGCGGCCTCCCGACCGCTGCGCCGCACACGATCGAGCGACCATCCAGTCAGCCATCACTGGAGCAGTATAGGAGGGCCTCGGAGACTCGGATAGGGCCGTGGTGACTCCGTACGGGAAGAGCTTGCTCTGGACGAGCAGGCACATGTCGTAGATGCCGTCGGTGTGGCTCAGGTCCGCGCGCTCCTCGCGGAAAGTGGCGGCGCTGATGTCGCTGAGCGTGACCCCGAGCCGCTCTACCAGGACCTGTCGCCTCCGTGCGTTCACTCGTACTTAGTGCATGTCCGTACCAGTTCTCATCGCTGTAGGGAGAGCATGGCGACCGCACCGCACGTACATGGAGCATGAGCGGCGACGAGAAGAGCGCGCGGCACACAGGCGTGGGGATCGTCGGGTACTGTACTGAGCCATGGCAGGCGGTGAGAGCTTGCGAGGAGGGTAGGGCGGTGCCGTTCGTCCCTTGGTGGCGCGAGTAGGGAGGGCGCAACGTACGAGCTGGAGCAGCCTCTCGAAGAGGAAGACGTAGTCGATGGGCCCCCCCTCGTCGGCGATCTCCGCCCGCATGGCGCCAATAAGTCCGCGCAGACGCAGCGGACTGTCCTCTGGCACTGGGAAGCCCATCTTATCGGCCATCCGCACGATTTCTGAGCCGTTGCGCATGAAGAAGGCGAGAGAGAACGTTGGAGAGACGGTCGGTCAGAGAGCTTGTCGACTTGTGTAGCGTCTAGCGGCACCTGCAGGAGGCCTACGGAGGCCGGAGACCCGCGAGCGCGTAGAGGAGAGAGAGGAGACGCACCTGCGGACTCATTCATCGCGCCATACTTGCTCAGGAAGTCGGCCACGGCCTCCAGCGCCGCGCGCATCGGGCCCAACAAGTTGCGCTCGGGATTTGAACGGCGAAATTGCCGCCGATCTCGTTTGATCAGAATGGGCTCGGTTTTGTGCCGAGTGTGATTTCGTGTATAGTACTGATTTGTGTGATACAATCTCTACTCAGAATCGCTGGACTCAGAATGGACTCAGTTGACCGTGTTGAACTTGAAGCCAAGTGTTGGGGAACTCTTTCGGTCATCACTCCTACCTACTGCTTCTCGACCCAATGCATCCACAAAAGAGCCACCTCCGGGCCTCAACTCGACATGCCATGCTTCTCTTGACAGCACACGCTCGACGGGTGTGCGATCAGGTCCGTCCATCCGTCCGTCCGTCACTCGCTCATGGACGAGGAGGCCACGGACCGTGCGTCCTCGTCGCTCATGGAGGACGCCTGCGAACGTGCACCGCCCTCGAGACGTACGTCCACCACGCGGAAGCCGTCGAAGAACTCCTTGTAGCTGATGACGCCGTCCTTGTTGCTGTCGAGGAAGGCGAGGAGCTCCTCGATCTGGTCGTCCGACAGCGGCGAGTTGAGCACCACGTTGAAGGCCGAGATGCCCGTGCGGAACTCGTCCCTCGAGATGACGCCCGTGTTGGACCGGTCGAACATGCGGAAGGCGTTGCGGATGTGGATGCGGTGCTGGTAGAACACGTTCGACACCTGCTGCAGCACGGCGTTCTGCCACGTCAGGTCGCCGGTGTCCAGCGCCTGCTTCTCGCGCGCGTCCTGCACCGTGAAGGCCGCCGCGAACTCGTGGAAGTCGATCGAGTGCCCGCCGTCCGTGTCCACGGCGTCCATGATGCGCCCCAGCAGGTCGGCCGAGAAGGAGAACCCGAGCTGCGCCAGCGCCTGCTCGAACTCGCCGCGGCTCAGCACGCCGTCCTGGTTCACGTCGAAGTGGTAGAAGTGGTACTTGAGCGACCCGGCGCGCGCGAGCAGCGCCTTGCCGATCTGCAGCAGCGCGTCCATCGTCTCGGCCGCAATGTCCGGCGCAGGCGTTGGCGCAAACACCGGCTGCGCGTCATCCACGCTCGACACGCGGCGCGCAAACACCGGCTCGTCCGAGGGCGGCGGCGGCAGCGGCGCGGAGGCCGACGTCGCCTTGGCCGCGTCGTCCGCGGTCAGTGCTGCAGGTGACGGGAGCGGCGACGGCGACGGCTCTGGCAGCTCCTCGGCGTCCTCGGCGTGGCCGTCGCTCGACCCGAGCGAGACGCTGGCCGACGCCGGGCGCGCGTTGTTGGTGAAGATGACCTCGAAGCGCTGCGCGAACTCGCCAAAGTCGATGCGTCCGTCGTCGTTGGCGTCCGCCGTGCGCATGAGCGCAAACACCTGCTGGTCCGACAGCCCGTTGTCCATCTTCTTGAGCGCGGTCGAGAACTCGTCGTAGTCGATGAAGCCGTTCGCGTCCGCGTCAAAGACCTGGAAGGCCTGGTTCAGGTCGCCCGCGCCCATGGCGATGAAGAGCTTCTTGCAGATGAGCGCGATGATGGATTCCTGCCAGCCGCTATTGTCGATCGCGTCGTTCTCGATGCGGTACCGCGCCAGGAAGCGCGAGTAGTTGATGAGCCCCGTGGCCTCGTCCGCGTCGGCCAGCTGCTTCTGGTACGTCAGGAACGGCAGGTCGAGCTGGAGCACGGAGCGCAGCGCCTCCGCCCAGACCAGGCGCGGCACGGCGCCGTGGTGCTCCTGGTCATGCTGCGTAAAGTACCAGAAGAGCGACGGCCGGTGGTCGCAAATGCGCTCCGCGATCATGCGCAGCGTGTCCTCCTCCAGCACGCCCTGCATGGCGGCGGCCTCGCGCTGCTGCGCCGCCTCTTCCTCCTCCTTCCTCGCCTGCTCATCGCTCGCGCTCACGGTCGCGTCGCTCGCCGACGCCGACAGCTCGATGCTGTCCATCGTGCGGGCGTAGAACTGCTGGATCTCGGGCTGTAGATCTGGCCCGAGCGTCAGGAAGGCGCCCTTGTTCATCTGCGTGCCGCAGTAGCGCGAGGCCGAGAAGAGCGTGATGAGGCGGCCGCCGTGCAGGATCTCAAAGCCCTCCTGCACGCACTCGTGCGAGCGGATGATGAGCGCCACGCGGTTCACGAGGCAAAAGTTGTTGGTCACGTCGACGCCGAACTCGACGCCGGCGCCGCGCTCGGACGGCTGGCGCGACGAGATGGCGCGCGGGTCGCTCCACAGCATGTCCTCGAACAGCTTGTCCTCCAAGCCCGTCTGGTGCAGCGGTGGCTCTCGCTTGCGCGCGATCGCCTTGAGGTGCGCCAGCGTCACGTTGTCGCGCGAAAAGAGCCCGCCGTGCACGACGAAGATCTTCTGCTGGAGCAGCGCGCACAGCGGCAGGCTCTCGAAGAGCGCCTGGAACTGCTCAAACATCTCCATGGGCCGGTCCGGGTCCTTCTCACCGTCGTCGCCGTCGAGCCCCGAGTACTTGGACCAGACCTCGTCCTCAAAGCCCATCCACGAGTTCTGGTTGCGCGACTCGTGGTTGCCGCGGTTCAAAAAGACGCTCGTCGGGTAGAGCAGCATGAAGAGGAGCAGCGTGAGCACCACCTCGGTGCCGTAGAGCCCGCGGTCGACAAAGTCCCCGTTGAAGAGGTACTTGTTGGTGGGCGACGGCAGCCCGTTGATCGCCAAGATGGTGTACAGGTCCTGCAGCTGGCCGTGGAGGTCTCCGATGACCGTCAGCTTCTCGCCCTCGGCCAGCACGATCTCCTGCAGCGTCGGCAGCGGCGCGAGCTGCTTGATGCCCGCGCGCAGGATCTCGCCCACGTACTTGTGGTGCAGCACGACGCCGCGCTTGAAGGACTCGAGCAGCTCGAGCACGTTTGAAAGGCGCAGCGGCCACTTGACGTGCGGCCCGCGATACGACGCGCTCACCGTGAGCTTGGACAGGTCCGAGGTGGCGCGGGTGAGCGACTGTAGAGAGAGAGAGAGCGAGAGAGAAGGCGGTCATTCTCTTGGGATAGTGCGCTTGGGAGGGCGTGAAGTGGGGATACGAGACGCGAGACACGAGGCGAGCGCACGTACGGTCTGCTTGGTGAGCTGCGCGAGCGTGTGCTCGGCTGACTTGAACTGCGCCGAGCGCTTGAGGTTGAGTTGCTCCTGGTTGTTGTCCAGCAGGTTCCACGCGTGCGCGAACACGAGTTGCCGGAACTGCATGCCACGAGCGGCCCCACAGTCAGCCATCGATCCATCACTCGACTGTTACTGCAGTAGGTAGTCGGTCCAGTGTCCATGCCTCCTCTCTCTCTCACCTTTTGCGCGGCGCGGAAGCGCAGCCAGGCGCTCTGCACGACGCACGCGGCCGCGTCTTCCGGGGAGAAGGGCTGCGGCCCCCAGGGCGCATTGCACGACGCGTGTTTGTCCGTCCACGTGAGTCCCGCGTCCGTCCCGACTTGCTCCCCTCAGAGCAGCGTGAGATAGATAGATAGATAGATAGAGAGGGACGCACCGCCAGCTTGTCGGCGCGCACAAAGAGTCCGTAGTTGGGCTTGCACTCGAACAGGCGGCGGCCGTCGGGCGCGCGGCCGTCTGAGTCGCCGCGCGCGCGGTCGAGCTCCACGCCCACGAGCGGCGGCGGCGCGTCCTCGGCGGCGGGCGCGTCCCCTACGCAGCGCACGACCTGCAGCACACCCGCACCGGCGGTCGTCAGCGCGCTGTCCCCCCCGTAATACCCACGTACAATACAACCAAGAGCGGCAGTAACAGTAAATAGGCGTGTAAACGTAAACGTACGCCGGCGTGCTTGCCGAGCACGAGCACGCGGTCGCCCTCGGCCACGGATACGACAGTCGGCGCGGCCGAGACGTCCGCCATCACGGCGCTCGGTCGGCGCTTCGCTCGCGCGGGGAGGGGGCTCGGGGGAGGCGCGCGCGGGCGCTTCGTCGGTCTCGTTAGGGCGGCGGCGCCGTCGGTCGGCCGTCGGTCGCCTGCGCGGTCTTTTGGCTCGAGAAGGAGCCGTGATCGACGATGGGGTGGGTGGGTTTTAGCGCCTTGACGCAAGGATTAAGGAGGCATTTGGAGGCTAAAATTAGCAAGGCTGATCCGAACAGCGAATTACGCATGGGTACAGGTTTGCTTGCATCATGAGTTGTATCATACTCTATAGCGATATGTATCAGATACTCAACGAATTAAATGCTAAATAACCTGATTTATGGATTGACTTAATTATAGCATCGTCGCAGAGTAAAAGCGCGTCGGCGCCAAGTGTCGTCGTTCGTCCATCGCCACCTCCTGGCCGCGGCGTGCCGCCCTCGTCCACGCCCCCGCGCGCCGCCCTCTGCCCCCGCAGGCAGTGCGCTAGCTCCCCCTCTCTGTCTGCCAGTCGCTGCGCGTCACCTCGGCGCCATGAAGCTGCCGCTGTCGCCGTCAGACGCGCAGGTACGCTTCTCCCCCGCGTCGCTCCCCCGCGGCTGCCGCCTTTCTCGTCCCTCACTATCTCCTTAATAGCTGCGGCGGCGGTACCTGGCGCTGCTGCACGGCGAGCCAGTGTTCGGTGCGCGGGCGTCGTGTCCTGTCCGTACGCTGCGTCCGCCGCGCTAAAGGGTGGGGATTGGTGTGTGGTGCGTACCAGAGGACGACAGCAGCCGCGTCATTGACAGCGAGTACGGCCGCTGGCGGGAGCTCAAGCGCATGGTGATCGTCTACGGGCTGCCTGCGGACGCCGCGCCGTCGCCCTCGTCCCCTTCGAGCGCGCAGGACGCGAGCGGACCGGGCAGTCCGGACGAGGAGAGCGCGGCGTCCGCCGGCGGTGGGGACGCGGACATCCGCGCGGCGTGCTCGCTGCGCGGACGCGTGTGGAAGGCCTTCCTGGGCGTCGAGACGCACGCGGGGAGCGATAAAGAGTACGCCGAGCTCGTGCAGCGCGGCGCCTCGTCCTGCGATGGCGACATCCGCAACGACACGTTCCGGTACGCGCCCCTCTCTCCGTAAAAGATGGAGAGACGACGGCGTCCCGAAGGAGCTTTTCTATTAGAGCGCGAGAGCGTTGACGGGCTGTGTGTATGGCTGTCGCCGCTACGGACTCGTGCGGCCAGGACGTTCCGCGGAGACCCGGCGTTCGCGCAGCGCGTGCCTGAGGAGAAGCTCGTCAGCCTGCTCAACGTGTTCATCAACGAGCTGGTACGCCGTCGACGTGCATTGCTACTCCTACAAGAGCGTGCTCCACATCCGACTGACGGACGCGTTCCCGCTCCAGGGCTCTTGCTCCGGTCAAGGCGGCGAGGAGGAGCAGAAGCGCAGCCTGCCGGACGGCATGCCGCGGTGCATCCGGTACGGGGTTTACGGTCGAAGAGGTGGGAGGCTCTGGCGCTCGACGAGGCTGGTGCTGACGCCTCCTTCGCCCTCTCTCTGCGCCTTTTCCTTTTGACGGGAGCAAGCTACGTGCAGGGCATGAACATCCTGTGCGCGCCGCTGCTCTTCGAGCTCCCGGAGGCGGACGCGTACTACACGTTCTGCCAGCTGATCGTGCGCCACTGCCCGCAGTACATGGCGCCCAAGCTCAAGGGCGTCGAGCAGGGCTGCGTGCTCGTGGACAAGTGCCTACAAATGGTATCGAGAGAGACTGAGAGAGAGAGCGCGCGCGTATGCTGGACTCTGAGAGGGCTGACCTCTCGTGACGGATGATGGATGCGCATGCGTAGCTGGACCCGGACCTGTTCCAGCACCTGTCCTCGCGCGGCATCACGGCGCGCATCTACGCGCTCCCGCTCATCCTGAGCCTGTTCGCGTGCGTCCCTCCGCTTCACGAGCTGCTCCGCGTGTGGGACGTGGTGCGTCGTCGCATCGCCTCGACCTTTTCCAGTCACGGCAGACCCCTCTCTCACGCGTTCCTGTCTGTGGCTCGCAGCTCTTCGCCGTCGGCATCCACTTCGTCGTGGTGCTCGCCGTCGCGCACACGGTGCTGCTTCGAGAGCAGCTGCTCGAGAAGTGAGCGCCGAATCCTCCTCCTCCGGACGCTTCCCTCGCCCTGCTCTTGCTGGGCTGACACCACGCTCGCTGCCCTTGCAGGGACATGGACCTGATGAAGGTGCTGAGCCTGCGGTTCGCGCCGCCGCTGCAAGCCGACCTGCTCGTGTCGGTCGCGCTGCAGCTGCTGCACCGCCTGCCGGACGACCTGCTCTTCGAGATCGCGCGCCACCCGTTCGAGGACCCGGACGTGCCCGCCAGCCTGCCCTTTGCCCCGGCCGTGACGGCGACTATCGTGGACGAGATGCGCAAGCAGAACGCGCGCAATTGTGAGTCCAGCGGCTTGTCTTTGGTGGCCGAGCGCCCCGGCATTGAACCGTCTCACGCCGCTGTGTCGATGCTCGCAGCTCGCGTCTCCTCGCGCCGGTCGCGGCTAAGCTCTCGGCGCACGGACGCGGACAAGGAGGCGGCGGAGCGTGAGGCCGTCGCCGCTTCCACTGCGGTCGCGACGGGCGCGTCGACGGCGGTAGCGCGTCCGCGGTGGAAGCTGTGACGGCTCGTGAGGAAGTACTTTTGTTTCCACTAGCAGCGAGGGATCGCGCTCGCGGCGGGGCGGAGGGCCGAGCCATCAGCTGCTAGTGGGAAGCCAGCGTTGCGTTGGCTATAGAAGTACGTCCTCACGACCAGAAGACCCTCGATGGACGGACAAGCCCGTCCGTCCGTCGTCTCGGCTCGTAGGCTCGGCTTGCAACGATACTGTACCTACCAAGCCAGCCTCAGCTCCCACGATCCAAGAGCGAACAACAGCGATAAAGGCGCACGCGCGGTTCATGGTTGTCGACAGCCTCCCTTCCTTCCTTGAAGAAGCACGCGTGTCAAATCCGTCAGTCGCCTTCCGAAGCAGTCAGTAGCCACCATGGAATAAACACACATTGTACCTTGCGAGTCGACCGTACGTCTGTCTAGTTCCGCCTTGTTGCCTCTCCGACTCGGATGCTGCCACGCGTGCTCGTCTTCCTGCGTCTACTGCGTCCCTGGCACCCCCCGGCCATTCTCCCTTCCCCATTATTTGGCCTCTTGAGTAGCTCTCCGCCTCCTAGAGCATTGCGATCGAGTGGCTCCCGCGCTCGCTCTCCCATTTGCTTGCTCTTCACCGCCTCGACTGGCGGAACTTGGCGCGGTTGGCGCGGCGCTCGGCCTTCTCCTTGCGCTTCTCGGCGCTCGGGTCGTCCTCCTCCTCCTCAGCCGCGCTGGGCGTGAACACGTACTTGAGCAGCATGCGTCCGCCGTGGTAGAGCAGGAACCCGGGGATCTGCGGCCCGCACACTCGCCCAGTCAGTCATACAATAGCGCCGCGAAGAAGGACCGAGGCTGTGAGCACTGGCGCGTACGTACCACGAGGTACACGAGCCAAAAGTAGTCCGACACGCACAGCCCGGCCTGCACGAAGAGCGTGATGATGAGCACGTCCATGGCGTACCTAGGGGAGGACCGAGCACGTTACGAGCGAGTGGGTCAGCGGTGCATACTGTCGAGCGATCCATGGGGCGGGTAGCAAGCGCACACACTCGCTTGAGCCGCCCTCCTCGGCGGCGCCGACGACCCACGAGTAGCTGAGGTACGTCGAGCCCAAGAGGAACGCGTAGCCCGCGAGCGTCCAGGCCGTGAGGCTCGACACGTGCCACACGATGCGGTACAGGAAGTAGACGACCTGCAGCGGGCTCGAGCGCGCAGGAGTGAGTCGTGCGGGCCGTAGACTGTTCAGGGAGCGCGAGGGGAGGAGGAGCGCAGCGTACGTTGATGGGGAGGATCCACTGCTGCAGGCGCGCGCCGAGCGAGACGCTCGCGCGCTGGGCCTTCTTCGCCGCCTGGTTCGCCTGCAGCGCATGAGCAAGGTGTCAGCAGAGAGAAAAAGTCAAGGAGGACAGAATGGGGCGGTGCTCGTCCGCGCGAGGGCGCGGGGGGGGCGCGTAGCGAGCCGTAGAAGACGCGTCATGGACTCGTGCACGCACCATTCTCAACCAAGTCTTGGTGTCAGACGACTACTGTGCCACATCATGCGGGGGATAACAAGGAGACGTATTTTGAGTACTTTATCATTTAGTAAAAAATATCTTAGGCCGTATATGTATTTATAATGTTTTATGTCAATTCAAACTAATATAATTGTCCAACTTCAACTGTATTATTATCAACAGGTATTGGCGCGAAACGACGCCGAGTTGCCGTCAAGAGCTCATTCAGGCGGCAATGGTGGGGGCGACGGAGCCCGAGGCAGACGGCGCGACCGCGCGCAAGCTAGCGGACGCCAAGCTGCCGTCCGCTCCTGCTGTTACGGACGGACAGGTCCCTGTGGACCGTGAGGACGCGGGCGAGGAGGGGGAGGAGGAGGCGGCGGCGGCTGTCGAGGAGATCGTGATCCGTGTCGAGCCGTTGCCGCAGCAAAGCGCGGCGCCTGCGGACGTGGAGCGCGGGCTGCGGCTGATCGCGTTGTGTCGGGAGCACGGCGCGGACGACGTGGAGCGCGTGCGGCAGCTCGTGAGGGAGGGCGCGCCCGCGGGCTTCGTCACCACGAGCGGCTGGACTCCCGTGGCCGCCGCCGCCTCGGTCGGCAACGTCAACGTGCGTCCTGCGCCAGCAGCGCTGCGAATGGAAGAGCTCCGTGTCCTCTAACGTGCTGCTGCCGTGTCCGTTCCATCTCTAAAGGTGCTGCTCTACCTGCTGGAGCTGGGCGCGGACGGCATGTACTCGACCTCTCGGCGGTCGGCAGGCGACAGCTCCGTCGGGGGCGACGCGCCGGCCTCTCCGCTGGCCAACCGCCGCATGTCGTCCGTCAGCGCCTTGATCGCGCTCGGCGACGCGGACGCGGCGGCCGCCAGCGCGCTCGCCCCCAGCGCCAGGAGCGTCAACACGCCGCTGCACTGGGCGAGCTACGGCGGGCACGCGGACGCGGTGGCGCTGCTGCTGCAGGCGGGCTACAGCCTCGAGGAGCACGACCCGGAGGGCAACCAGGCTTTGCACCTGGCGGCCGCGGGCGGCCACCGAGAGGCGCTGGAGCTGCTGCTGGCGCACGCGGCGCCCGCGGACACGCGCAACCGGTTCGGCAACTGCCCCGAGGACCTCGCGGCGACCGCCGACTGCCGCCGCGTGCTGGCGCGCGTGCGGGCGACGCGCGCGTGTCAGCGGTGCAAGGAGAGCTTCTCGCGCATCCGGCGGCCGAGCCTGTGCCAGCGCTGCGCCGGCGTCTACTGCGACACGAAGCCGTGCACGTCCACGGCCGGCGCGCCCATCCATTCGGTCCGTTTGGAGGGCGCGTCGGTGGCTCCGCGGCGCACGCTGCGCTTCTGCCAGGAGTGCGCGGCCGAGATGCACCAGGCCGAGCAGGAGCTGCGCGCCGTGCTCGAGAGCAAGCAGGCGCTCATCCGCCGGGCGGTCGAGCTGCTGGCGGCCGTGGACGGGCGCTCCAGTCTCCCAGCCTCCTCCTCGTCCGCCCTCGACGCTACAGCAGGCGACGGAGGGCCAGAGGGGGCCGAGAAGGAGGCTGCGAGAGGCGACGTGGAGGCTCACGAGGGCGGGGACCAGCCGGAGGATGCTGGAGCTGGAGCAGCGGACGCGACAACAGCAGGAGACGCAGCGGACGAGGCCTCGAGCGAGCCGCCGACGGCTGCTGCTGCTACCGGCAGCCGCTCTGGCGTGGCGAGCGACGCGGCCGTGCTCCGGGCGCTGTCGCTGGCGCAGACGGACGCCGAGGCGCTGTACACAGCGCTGGAGGCGGCGCGCGCCAAGGCGGCGGCGGCGCTGGACGCGTCGCTGCTCGAGGACGCGCGGCGCACGTACCTGCGGCTGGTGGCGCACGTGGCGCTGCAGGAGGAGATCAAGGGCCTGGTGCTCGTGCGGCCCGTGGGCACGCGCTCGCTGCTGGCGCCGCTCAAGCGCGCGCTCCTCGCGGCCGCGCGCGAGCACGTGCCGGACGAGCTGCTGGCGCTCGCCAGGCGCGTCGTCCGCGGCGCCGAGGCCGAGTGCACGCTCTTTGGCGCGCACGCGCTGTGCGAGGCGCGCGTGCCGGTCGGCGGCAAGGCGCACGCGCGCGACATTGCGCGGCTGGACGCGAGTCTGCGCGCGGCCGCGGCGCTCGGCGCGAGCGACAAGCTGCTGGCCCAGGCGGGCGCGCTGCTCGCGAGGCTGGGCGCCGAGGTGAGGCTCGAGGCGAGCCTCGTCGCCTTCCGTTGTGTCGGGGGCTCGGTGGACGCGGCGAGCTATGTGTTCCCGGACGGCTCGGCCGTCGACTCGCTGCTGCAGGCGCTCGAGCGACGCGCGCACCAAGTGTCGGCCGCTATGGTGCGTCTCGTGTGGGTCTGGTAGACGGCGGCCATCGCTGCGCGTGCTGGTTGACCTGGTGGACCGCTGGTGGTGACTGCGGTGGCATTGCGGCGATGCAATAGGAGGCTGGGGCGGCGGTGGAGGGCGTGTCCGCGGCGCTGATGGACCAGTGCGGAGCTCTGCTCAAGCAGCTCAAGAAGGACGTGCGAGAGGAGACCAAGAACGAGGAGGAGCGCCGCCGGCTGGAGGAGGAGGCCGCGCTCAAGGCCGCCAAGAAGGGCAAGAAGAAGAAGGCGTAGGGCTGCCGTAGGGCGGCCGTAGGGTACGCACGAGGCTGACAATGTCGGATATGGAGGGACAACAGATACGACTCGCGATTCTCAAAGGCGACCCGGGTGTGCGGAGCGCTCCCCCTTTGGCGTGCGATTAGCTGTTACGCCAGCCGCGCGAGACGTTCAGAGATAGAGAGAGCGCACGATGCGCGATCCTCGGGTCGGAGCCTAGTTCCTGCTGGAGAAAGAGGCCGTTGTGTCCCAGAAGCGAGCGAGTCGACGCCGCTTAGACGATCGAGCCGGCGTTGGACGCGATACGCGGCCACAGGTCGGCGCACTCCTTGCCTACGGGGCCCGTGATGGCCGAGCCCTTCATCTCGCCCTTGGGGTTGACGATCACGCCGGCGTTGTCCTCGAAGTAGAGGAACACGCCGTCCTTGCGGCGCCAGGCCTTGCGCTGGCGGATGACCACGGCCGGCATGACTGTGTGCATGGGTAGAGAGAGGTTCTAACGTTAGTATGGGTGGTCGACTGGCTTGTGTATGGATATGTAGAGGAAGAGAGAGAGAGCGACGAGTGCGGCCGGACGCTGGAGGTTGGAGACTTACCCTTCTTACGGAGGTCCGGCTTACCCTTCTTGACCGTGGCGAGCACCATGTCGCCGACACCGGCGGCGGGCAGGCGGTTCAGGCGACCCTTGATACCGCACACGGCGATAATGTAGAGGTTCTTGGCGCCCGAGTTGTCGGCGCAGTTCATCACGGCGCCCACGGGGAGACCGAGGGTCATACGGAACTTGTTGCCCGAGGCACCGCCACGTCCTGTTCAGAAAAGCCATTGCCGCACGCGGCCCGAGTTAGCGACCGGAGCGCAGGGGAAGAGGGAGGGAGGGCGCGCGTGCTCTGGCGCCTGGAATCGCATAGGCAGCGCAGGGAGGGGGAGGGAGGGAGGCGCCAACGTACCACGCTTGGTCGCCATTGCTGCTGCTTCCTTGTTAGAATCACGAACTGGGCAGGAGCTCAATGCTTGGCGGCCGCTTTGGGCGCGCCCCAGCCAGCCAACACGAGTCCATGCAAGCCGCAGGAATGAATTGTCGATTCAAATTTGAATTGAATTGGCTACAGCCTGTCATATAGCATTAAAACAAACACACATGACGAATGAGAGGTTTTATAATCGCTCCTTCCCTGCTGGTGTCGTCGACTTGGGCACTAACTAACTACCCAACGGGCGAGCATGGTGGACTACTGGGTGTCTCGCGAGCGGCATTTCTGCAAGTACTGCAATGTGTGGATGCAGGGCGACAAGCTGGTGAGGTTCTCGACATCTCGGTGCCCCGGTCGCGCCCTTGGAGTGTCCGTACGGCCGCGTGCCGGGGCTGAACGCGCCTGCTGAACGCTGTGGTGGTGAGGTGATGCAGAGCGTCAAGCACCACGAGCAGGGCCGGCGGCACAAGGAGAAGGTCGAGGAGACGTTCAAGGAGAAGCGCAGGGCCAAGTCGGAGGCTGCGGCGTCCGACCGCGAGCTGCAGGACCAGCTGCGGGAGATCGAAGAGGTGCCAAGCGTGTCTGCTGCTTCCTTCCTTCCTTCGACTCCAGACCTGCCGCTATAACGCTGCCGCGCGGCATGCCTGCTGCTCTACAGGCAGCGCAAGCCAAGTACGCGCAGGACCTGGCGGCCAAGGGTGTGCCTCCTCCTCCTCCTCCTCCTCGTACCGGTCGACGCGCGCCGCCGCCGCCTAGACGAGGGGACCGTCCGCCGTTCCAAGGCGGCGGCAGCTTCCGGAGAGAGGGTCGAGGGGAAGAGCACGAGGTCGAGAAGGCACAAGGCGAGCCGCAGGAGGAGGAGGACGACGAGGACGACCTGGGTGTGTACCAAGTGCGTGGCGTGGTGTACTTGGAGGGCAAGAAGCACGAGGTGCGTCCCGAGGAGGTGGAAGCGAGCGGTGCATGCATGTACTGACGGTCAGAGCGGGGAGGGGTACGCAGGGCCACTTGGAGACGGGCAGCGCGTGCCAGATATGGGTCGAGGCGCTCGAGGAGTGGCAGGACGCGCTCGTGGAGTCCGCGGTGGCGTTCAACGTGCCCAACACGGAGCTGTCGTTCCGCAAGTTCTCCGTCACGTACATGCCGCCGGGCGATTCGACGCCCGTGACCGAAACGGGCGTGCTCTCGGACCGGCTTCGCGTGCCCATGCCCGCCGGCATGTCGCTCGAGTCGGTGGAGAAGATGGTGCTCGAGCTCAGCGGCCAAGAGGCAAGAGCGAAGGTGGCTCCGGTGGTGATCGACGAGTCGACGGGCATGGGCGAGTGGAGCACGGTCGAGGTGCGGCAGATCGACGAGAGCGACGAGGCGGTCGCCAAGCGGGAGGCCGAGGCACAGGCGGAGGAGGCGCGGCTGGCCGACGAGCAGAAGCGCAGAGACGCGCTCGAGGACTTTGACATGCAGGGAGACAACGCGCTGGGCGCGTTCAACCCCTGGGGCGGCAGCTACAAGGGCGTCGAGTTGGACCAGCCGCCGGCGACGAGCGCCGGTTATGACGAGCACCTGGCTGCGTTCTCGGGGAAGCCCGCCGTGGGCTTCAAGAAGCGCGGCCGCAAAGCAGACACAGCGTCTGATGGTGATGCTACTGCTGGCAGTGCCAGTGCGAAGAAGCAGAAGCGGAGGCGTGTCAAGCACGATGACGATTAGGTAGAGCTACTTAGGTACCGGGTACTGCGACTGCACTAATGTGAGCCGCGCAAAATCAAACATGCGACGTGTTACAGGACCAAACGACCATTTTGATCCCACCAAAATGGCGCTTTGGCACATGTACCGTATACCCCATATTAGTAGACCGTTCACTCACCCCACCTTGACCACTTTGCTGACAAGCAAGACGAGGGCCGACAGCATGATCGACCGCCGCTACCACCGATCGCTGCAGCTCTTCTCGTGGGTCGCGTGCTCGGCCATGGCCGTCAAGCTCGTGCTTTTCACCGAGTACGGTACGCGCCGCCGCTACGGCCCTTCGGTGTCCGCGGACGGCAGCGCTGACGACCGTCGCGAGCCGCCGCCGCACGCCTTCACCGCGGTACGTGCGGCCTCCTTTCTCCCCGTATTACCATCTGCAATACTTTCCCTCTGGCGGAATGAATGGAACGCCCCGGCAGGCTCACGCTGTTGTTATATGCGCTCGCTGCTGGGATGGCAGATCCAAAAGTACGCGGACCGGAAACTGGACGAGTTCTTCGGGGTGGACGCTCTGCAGACGCCGCCGGCCACGCCGCCGCCGCCCGCCAGTGGGGACCATCGCAAGGACGAGTGAGTGACGCGGCGGCCAGCCTTCCTCCATCCGTAATCACCATTGTGTCTCCAAGCTCAACATGCACGGGCGCAAGTCTCGGCCGCTTTCTATCGGAGGCCGTCCCCTCCGTCCCTCTCTCGCTCTCTCTTCGCAGCAGCTGCCGCTGCTGCTCCAGCTTACTCGGAGGGCGGCGCGTCGCCTTCGCTCGGCGGGGCCGGCGCGCTGGCCGCCACGGGCTTGAACACCTTGAACTGCGGGCGCGAGGGGCGGCCGCCGCCCCCGTGGCTCGCCGTGTTGCCGCGCCCGCGCTGCGAGCCGTACATGCCGGGGCCGCGCGCGGGCGGCGGCGCCATCATGGCGGCCAGCGGGTCCTTGTGCATGAGCGACGCGTGCGCGCGCATGGGCGGCGGGGCCATGAGCGCGGCCAGCGGGTCGTCGCTCGCGTTCGGCATGGAGCCACCGGGCGCCGACTGCGGCCCGCTGCTCGGCGGCGGCGGCCCGCCGCTCCCCAGGCCACGCATGGACGCCGGCGTGCTGCCCGGGAGCGGCCCCGTGGGCGGCGCGCTCGGCATGGCCGGCTCCTCGGCCTCCGTCTCGCCCGGGAAGACCCAGCGCTTCTTGTCCTCGTCGTAGTACGCCTCCATCTGCTCGCCGAGCTTGGCGACCTTGGCGTCCGGGTTCATCTTGCTCGCGATGAAGCCTGTGGCGAGCGACGACAGGCCCGAGAACCAGCCGCCGCTGCTCTTGGAGCTGCTCGGCGGCGGCGTCTTGGACCGCCCGCCCTTCTTGGCGTCCCGGTGCTTGGGACTCGCCTTGCCCCGGTCGCTCGCCGGCCCGCTGCTCGCCAGCGCCGCCGCCTTGGTCGACGCCCTGGCCTCCATCTCCTTGGTGTCGGCGGCGGAGGACGCGGCCGGCGGCGCCTTGGCCTGCGCAGAGAGCGCGTCGCGAGGGCCCGCGTCGCCCGACAGGTCGAGCTGCGGCTTCTGGAAGCGCGCACCCGAGAGCGACGACGCGGACGACGAGGACAGCGGAGGCGTCGGCATGGGCGCCATCATCGCCGGGGCGTGCGCGCCGCTGTTCGAGCCCGGCCCGTAGCTGTGGCTGGCGCGGCTGTTGTTGCTGCGCGGCGGTTGATGCTGCGACGCGCTGTAGCCGAAGAACTTTGGCTGAGGCGCTGGCGCTGGGACCGGAGCGTGGCCGTGAGAAGAAGGCGGGCCAGACGTGGACGGAGCCGTTGGCTGGTCGTACGTGTGGTCGAATTGTTGCTGCTGCTGCTGCTGCTGCTGCTGCTGCTGCTGCTGCTGCTGCTGCTGCTGCTCGTGCTGCGCGGGTGGTTGGTCATACTGCTGACTGAGCTGCTGCTGATCGAACTGCTCACCGTACTGCTGCTGCTGGCTGTACCCCTCCTGATGCTGGCTGAGGTGCTGCTGCAGCTGATAGTCGTCTTGTTGCTGATACTGCTGATGCTGGCCATACTGCTGCGGTGGCGGCTGCGAGTAATGCTGCTGCTGCTGCTCGTACGGCTGCTGCTGGGGGTGCGAGGGAGCGGTTGGGTTGCTCGCAAAGCTGCTGCCTCCGCGCCCCGAGAACGGGCCAGCAGACGACGTCGACTTAGGCGGTTGCTGCTGCTGCTGCAACTGACTGGACACGTCGTGGATACTGCGCGACGACCCCGGCGCGTGGACAGATCCGTTGGCGCTCTGGTTGCCGTCGTGGGTCGAGCCAGGCGCGTCAGGCGCGAACTCCGGCGAGCTCGACGACGGCGACTCGACCGCCCCAGGCGCAGCGCCGGCAAAGAGCCCGCCGGCGCTCAGCGCCGCATTGCCAGCCGCTGCGGCGGCCGTCGGCGGCGCGTCGCCGCCTTCGACGATGCTGTTCACGACGTTGCCCATCTTGCGCAGCATACTACCGAGTCCCCACTTGCCCTGGCGCCCGCCCGCGCGGCTGTTGCTGGCTGCGACCACCGCCGCGACCGTCGCGACGCGGTCCTGGCCAAGATGCTGCCGCAGCCGGTCGTCGAGCACCGTCAGCTGGTTCTGCATGCCCTCGAGGTACATGGACGTGCCGGGCTTCATGGTCGCCGTAATGCCGCGGATCACCGACAGCATGGCGCTCACGTAGCGGAACGCCGTCTCGAGCTTGCCGTGGTCCGCCAGCACCATCGCGTGGATCAGCTTGTAGCCTTGGAACGGCAGCTGGATGGTCGCGGCCGAGCCGAGCGCGCGCCGCTGGGCCCACTCGAGCACTTCCGTGCGCTGGACCGCCGCCGCCGACACGTAGAACCGCGCCTGCGAAGGCGAGCGGTGGTCGGCGCCGAGCAGCGCCATCTTGGCGGCCGCGGAAGGCGCCTCGACGCCCACGCCCGCGAGCAAGTAGCACGTGTGCGCAGCCACCACGGCGTCGCTCTCGCGCCAGAGTCGGTCTCCGAGCTCCGTCAGGATGGCGCTCGTGTCGACGTTCGCGTTCGCAATCAGCATCTGCGCGTGGCGCACCCAGGTCGCCAAGATGAGCGACGTGGGCGCCGCGCGGTCGTCGCCTTGAGGGTGCAGGCGGGTCTGGAGCAGGCGCTGCGGCTCCTGCACGCTCTTCTCCTGCTGGTCCGCCAGCGCTAACAAGAGCGCGCGGCTCGGGTCGCCAGCCGAGTAGTGGGCGTCCAGGAACAGACGCACGACGCGTGTGTACTCGTCGCGAGTCGTGCTCGACGCGAGCAGGAGCGCTTCCGTCCACATGTGCGCGCCCATCGCCGCCTCAACCGCAGCCATTCGGTCGCCCACAAGCAGCAGGTCCCGTATGTGCGCGGCGTTCTTGGCCACCGCGTCTGGATGCTGTTGCGCAGTCGTATCGAAGCAAAAAATGCGGCAGTCAGTCTCTAGCCTGCCCTTCCCAGTCCATAGACCATCGTACCATGCCGGTCTGTGAAGATCGAGGGGCCGGGATCGCCACGGGATGTGTGCTGTATGCATTGGACAATAGGTTAGCGAGTGGCGGATGCATAATTTACACACACAACCGAACGTACGCTTGGCGTCGGCGGTCACTGTCACGAAGCAGCTCGATAAGTAAGGCTTCGGGCGAGTTCGGGTCGCTGTGGGGCGACCCGGAGGCAGCAGTCTCGTCCGGCGGGCTGCACAGCTTGCCGTTGCACTTGACCAGCACGCGCAGCACTCCGAGCAGCAGTCGCTCGTCTTCAGTCGCGACTCCGCCATGGAATTCGAGCCGCGTCATGCGCTCCTCGAGGTACTGCAGCACAGAGTCGTCGCCCACGCTGTCGGTGAGCGGGCCAGGGAACTTGTCCAGCTGGTCCACGAACTCGTCCTTCGGGTGCAGCTGCTCCATGCGGTAGACACCAACAGGGCCCTTGCGCAGCTCGCCATGGCCCGCGTGCTCGAGTTGGGACGCCCTGCGGTGGTAGCGAGCAGTTAGCGACGAGTTGACACGAGCAACAAGCGCACGGACACGTACCCAGCGGGGCGCGGGCTGTTGCGGAAGCTGCTGCCGGCAATGTTGAGGAGCAGCTTGCGCTTGGGGAACATGGTCACGACATTGCCACCAAACCCGAACGCGGCCAGGCACGAAGGTGCCACGCGGCTCGGGTCCTTGTACTTGTTGCTCGCCTTGACGGCCGGCGAGTGCACCGCAGCCGCCATGGACCCTAGCGCCGCCAGCGACGACGGAGAAGAAGCCGCCGGCTTGGCTGCACCGAAGCCAGGACTCGCGTACGCGCGGTTCAGACCAACCGGGCGTGCCGTGGGGAACTGCTGTAGCTGTGGCGGCTGCTGCTGCTGCTGCTGAACCTGCATCGAGCTGTAGCCTTGATCGTACCCGCCCACGTCCGCCTGCTGCTGGTACTGGTTCTGGGGCGACGCGACCTGAGAGACGTGCGCGAACGCCTGGTGCTGCTGCTGCTGCATCTCGAACTGGTGCTGGTCGTGTTGGTATTGCTGCTGGTACACGGAGTGCTGCTGCTGCTGAGCTTGATCGTACTGCTGCTGCTCGTTCGGCGGCTGGTAGTGCTGCTGATGGCCAGGCTGTTGCTGTTGGTACAGCTGCTGGTACTGCTGATCGAAGTACGAGCCGGAATGGCTCGCACTCCCTCCAAACGAGTTGGCAGTTGCATCGCCGCCGTACTGCCGTTGCCCTTGCTGCCCATACGCTTCGCTGCCGTATCCTTCGCCGCCATAGAATGATGACGCGTTCTCCACCGGGGGTCCAGACGCAAAGAAGTCGTTCCTCTGCCCTCCACCTTCAAATCCGCCAGCTTGTGGCGGAGGCGATGCGAAGAGCGATGGGGAGTCCCCAGCGCCTCCATACGGCGAGCTGTTTGCACCGAAAGGGTCTATCGACGCACTGCCAGCGTCGTGGCCAGCAAACAGCGAAGAAGCTGTATCGCTGTTGCCGCTTTGATCAAATGGATTGGCCCCGTCCGAGCCAAACGCATCGTGACGAGCGGCAAACGCGTCGTCGCCTTGAGTCGGATGCGCGTCATTGCGGTCGTGCGTTTGCTCCTCTCCAGATTGTTGTTCGAATCCGTTGGATGTCGGTCCGTTCGCTTCAACCAGTTGCTGTGGCGCTTGCTCCTCCTTCCCTTCCAAATACATTGCCTCGGAGTGAGACTTGGACAACTCCATATCTTGCTCAGGGGGATGGAGTGCTCCCTTGTGCTCAGTCGTTCCGTCCGACGGCGGGGCCGAGAACGCATCAGCTGCTGGGTGCTCGTAAGCGTGCTCCTCAGGTGAGCCGTACTGGAATGACGAATCAGGCTGGTTGGCGGCAAACGCGTCGGCGGCACTGGAGCCAAATCCACTCTGCGCGTAGGCGTTCTGCTCTCCTGGATGCTCGAAGGCCGACGCGCTCTGAGCAGCGTGGGGAGATTCGTTCGCGGGGCTGGGGACACCAGCAGCAGGAGTGCTCACTGCCGACGTAGCAACCTCCGCTTGGTAACCCCATTGCTGCGTTTCAGCGGTAGCCCCGCGGTGCTGCTCGTCGTATGCGGACGAAGCGTTGCTTGCTCCACGCTGCAGCTGCGGCGGATCCGTCGCGTTGTTGCTGCTGCTCTCGAACCAGCTACTGGCAGATGCCGCTCCTGGCGTACTTGGCGCGCTAATGCCATGAACCGATGCACTCGTCGTCGAGGTCGACTGGCTAACGAACGCATCCGCCGACGCCGGTCCAGCGTTCGGCTCACTAGTCGGCTGCTGGGCGTCATTTGTAGACGATGAGCCAAAGAACGAGCTGGCATCCCCGGATCCGTGCCGGAAGCCTTGATGGGCATGGCGAGTTGTCGCGTAGAAGAATTCGTTGGTCTCGTAGGCCGCGTGAGCTCCACGGGGAGGGTGCTTCGGCAAGGAGGACTCGGACGGAGACGGCCGGTCTTGGTGGTCGGCATACCCAAACGAACCGTCACGCTCATTGGTCGGCGTCTCGTACGTGAGCCTACTCGTAGCGTTGGGAGTGGAAGGAGCCACTCCAGCCGCATCGCTTGTCGCATGCGAAAGCCCGGCGTGGCTGTGCTCAAACGCCGTCGATTGCACCGAGTGAGTCGAGAACACGCTGCTTGCGGATTCCCGTCTCACTAGCTCTGGAGCATGCACTTCCGCAGCATGAGCCTGGGGCGTGGCGAAAGTTCCGCTGGCGTTGAATGGACTATCAGTAGCGGGAGGCGGGCCGTGACTCCCAAACAGCTCCGACGCCGACTGGCGCTGCGAGCCGCCGTAGTCTTGTGCGCCGACGTTTTCGCGAGAGTAGTTCGTGCCACTTGCAAACATGCTCTCGGCGGATGGAGTGGGCATGCTGCTGCTGCTGCTGCTGCTGCTGCCTCCGAACGAAGTCTCATGGCTCTGGCTCTCGCCATAGTAACCCTGTGGCGCTTGCGAGGTAGAGCTGCCGCCGAAGAAGCTCGACGCTGACGCATAGCTGGACTGCTCCTGGGTCGCCGTGCTGCCGCCGTAGTACCTATTCGCTTCGCTTGACGACCCAAAAGCGTTCGACGCGGTCGAAGGCGTGTTTGCAAACAAAGAAGCAGCATCCCCGCCGGAAGAGTTGTGACTGGAACTGTCAAACATGGCATGAGCAGGCGCCGAAGAACCTTGATGTTGGCCGTACTCAGACCCCCCGTAGGAGTTGTAGCCGCTGCCATACGCCTCTTGTGCTGGAGCAGGTCGCCCTTGATCAAATTGGCGGCCATACGACTGCTGCCCGTACTCCTGTTGGACTTGATCGTGGTGGTACGTCTAGTCCACAACATCACGTGGTCAACACACAGAGTTGCAGTCACACATGAAATAAGTTTGATGCAGCTTACCTGCCCATACGACGTGCTGTCGTAGCCAAATCCCGATGACTGGGTCGGTGCGCTTCCAAATCCACCGCTTGGTGCAGAGGACCCGAACAGATCGCTCGCATCTGACGTCGTCAGCTCGTGCTCGACAGCCATCGTTGACGCGTTTGAAGGGGTGGGGCCGCCACCAAACGAGCCAAATGGACTCGACTCGTCCGCACCTGAAGAGCCAAAGAGAGCATCTGCACTTTGGATCGCTGTGCTCGCGACGGGAGAAAGGGGACGAGCTTCTTTCCCCTCGGCGGCGGCAGTTGGCGACGCGCTCGCCGACGGATACTGCGCATGACTGCTCTCCCGGTCGAGTGAAAACGATTGAGATGCGTGGTTGTACGTAGTCGCCTCTTCCGTTGACCCGAAAAGACTCGAAACTGACGTGGTAGTGGCAGCCTCGGTCGATTCGAAGCCACGCGAGACACAGTCGTCCTTTGAGTCACCATGGAACGGGCTCGATGCGCTCGACTCGGCAATCGTCTCGGTCACGTAATGGCCGGTAGCCGGCTGATACTGCGAGACAAACCCAGTCGCTGTGTGCGTCGTCGACTCGCTCACACTTGTCGTCTCCGAGGCGTTGCCGTCCGAAAACTGGTCGCTCACGTTGTCGGACCCGCCAAACGTCGTCCCGGGCGCCGAAAACTGTCCTTCGCTGACAGAGGGGAAGTCCGTACCGAAGGCAGTGCTGGCATTTGACGAGTCCACGATGCTTGGAGTCTCCGACGCCGTGCCGTCAGAGAACGGGCCCTCACTCACCCGCTCCGACCCACCAAACGTTGCCCCAGCTGACGAAACACCGTACGAACGGATGGAGTTGCCGTCCATGTCACGCAAGCTTCGCTCAGTGGACGACGCCTCGCTGCCTGAACCCCGAAACGACGACTGGTAGCCATACGGAGGCAGTCGACTTGACACTTCGCTGAAAGATGCAAGTGACTGGCTGCCACTGCTGTTTCCCATGCCGCTGAAAAACGAGACCGAGTCTCCGCGGTACTCATCACTGACGTCATTCTTGCCGTGGTGATTCTCTGATTCGAGCACCTTCCCAGAAGTAGAGTCAGAGGTCTCGGCGGACTCCTCCTCCGCATGCGAGCTCTCCGCGCGACTTTCACGAGCTGTCTCCGACACCGACGACATGCCAGAGTTGGCGAACAATGCGTTCCCCTCGTACCCGATTACTTCCGCGGGGATCGGAGCCTCCACAGGGTCGAAAGAAGTAGTTGAGACAGCACTTGCGTGCTCTCCAGCTTGCCCAGTGCTGTGCGCTTCTTCGTGGGTACTGCTTGTCGAGTAGATCTCGTCCGCAAAGGACACGCCATGCGAATGATGCCCAACATGCGTCGATTGCTCGCTGGAATACGATGCACTGGTAGTAGCAGCAGACTCCGAAACGCCCTCGGTGTTGTCGGGAGCAACCCAGGTATCGCTGTACGCTTGCTCGATAGAGCTATCCTGAGCATCAGCTGCGCTGTTCTCGGTGGGGAAGGCAGATGGATCGTCCGTTTGGCTTCTTGGATCGACTTCAGCTGCCAAATGCGTTTCCGCATTATGAGGCACGGGAGGCGAGATCTCTTGTTCGGCAGACAAATCCTCCACCACCTGGTGCGAACCGTCATCTTTGAAGGCTCTCTCATCAGATGCGCTTGGCGGCTCAGCAGCCAGAAAGGATGCCGAAGCGGGTTCAGCAGGTGGTGGGGCAGTAACTGCCTCGTGGGATTGAGGAATCTCGTTCACCGCAGTGTCTTCTTCAGCACCTCGGATCGTCTCGTCCCATTCTTCATTCGCGTGGTCGTCATGATCAAACAGCCCTTCGTCATCGTCGTCATCGTTCCAAAAATCGCCCGCCGTAGCGACAGCCGCCACCGCCTCAGCAGCCGGGATGTCAAATTCTTCTGCCGCAGCACTCGGAAACTTGGCCGCGACGCTGTCGTTCGCACGCGACTCCTCGGTTTTGCTCTCGGCAAACACTGGAGGCTCATGCATGGCCGGAGACTGACTGATAGGCGCGTCGCCGGCGTACTTGGTGTCCATAGTAGCAATTGGCAAGCTGGATCGAGACGTCGCCCAGTGCTGCTCCAGGCCGGTCGAACTGTCAGCCGCCGACATCACCAAAGGCGTAGGCAACTCGGGTGAGGCTCCATTCGCCTTCGCACCCGCATCGAATCCAAGCTCGGGCTCCGTTGAAATCGAAGCGTCCGGCTGTGCTGCATGAGCAGCGTCGACCATGGCAAAGTCGTCTTCGGCCCAGCCAAACTCGTCGGATTCTTTCTTGGCAGCTTCTTGAGCTTCTTGAGCTTCCGCTTCTTCCATCGGATTCGACAGCACCGTCGACGGCGAGTCGCAGCCCCATCCATCGTCTTCAAACATGTCGTCTGCGTCGTCCATCGAGAACAACTGGGTCGGTTTTGGGGCACTGGCTGCCGCGCTGCTAGTAGTCACCGCGCCACTTGCGGTATTGGGGGCAGCAGAAGATGTCCCGCTCTGCCAGCTCAAAGCATTCGCACTCGCCGCTTGCGTAGTTAGCCGCGTCGTGACAACCCTCCCAAGATTGCTATTGGAACTGCCGGTCGTGGCAGCCGCAGCAGTCGAAGTCGTGGTAAACGATGCGCCAGTGGGCGTCGCATTCGTGCTTGTAGAAGACGGCCCCACCGTAGGCGCTGCACCAGCGTACAGAGCATGAGTTGGCGTCGCATTCGTGCTGCCAGCACGCGCCCCGACGTTCGGCAATGCGCCAGCGTACGACGCGTGAGTAGGCGTCGCACTCGTGCTCGAGGAAAAAGACCCCGCCGTCGGCGCTGCTCCAGCGTACGAAGCATGAGTTGGCGTCGCGCCCGCGCCTCCAGCGTAAGACGCTGCGGTGGTACTCGTAGTAAACGATCTACGCGAAGGTGCCGCGCTCGTGCTAGTCGCAATCGCGCTCGTCCCGACCGGCGTCGTCGTCCTCATGGGCGGCGCCGACCAGTTCCTCGCGGCGGGCGACTTCATCGCAAACGGCGACGGCGACTGGAGAGCAGCAGCGGCTGGCGACTGCAGAGCCGCCGCCGCCGGAGACGGCAGCCCCGAGCTGAACGCCGTCGCGCGGGCGCCGAACGCAGGGCTCTGCAGACTGGAGCTGCTGCCATGGGCCGCCCCAAACATGGCGCCGCCGGCCCCGGCAGCCGGCGAGCGCCAGTTGTTGGCGCCTCCGAGCGTGGCCGTCGCTCCCGTTGGCGTCGCCGAGGTTGATGACGTCCCGCTGTTGAAGAATCCAGTGCCCGAGCGGAAGCCGCCGCTGTTCGCGCTCAGTCCAGTGGGGAGGTTGAGCCGGAGGGGGACCCCGCTGGTCGTGCTCGAGGTCGTCGTGGTCCTGCCCGCGCCCGCGGACGTGCGCATCGTAATGTTGCTCAAGCTGCGGTTGCTGCCGGCCGTGAAGCTCGCGTTGCGACGCGCCGGCGCCGGCGCGCTCGCCTCAATGCCCAGCGACGCAAAGAAGTCCGGCTGGCCCGCGTCCCCAGGCTTCTGGCGCAGCCGCGTGTTGGCGCTCGCGGGCCGAGCGCGCGTCAGCCCCGCAGGCGCTGCCGAGCTCGCGTTCGCCGGCGGCGGGCGCATCGTCGGCGCAAGCGACATGCCACGCGGCGGCGTCGTGAACGACTGGTGTCCGCTGCCGTCCATTCGTCCGGTCGGCCAGCCCGCTGGTTCCTTCTACCTCTTCCTTCTTGTTCTCTTCCTTCTCCTTCGTGCGCTCTCGGCCCCGCCTGATGCAGGGACACGCGCCGCCGCCGCCTCCGCTGCTGTCTGGGGTGAGCTCGCGCTTTGGCCTCGGTTTCCTCGGTTCCCCCTACACGCGGCAAGGTGTGAATCGTTCGGTTTGATACCGATGTGACACCGGTATTGTTTGTGTCTGATTTGCTGTCAATGACTCAGCCTATAGTATACCGGTATTTACAGTTTTTTTCGCGTGGTCCACTTGAGATCAAACGTCATTGCTGCAACGTTCTGACGACATTACCCGAGCTGTAAGCACCCACTCTCCGTGAAAGATTTGTTATGCACAACACTGTTGGTGTCGGCGACACGTACAGTAAAGAAAGGCGTGAAGAAGAGTCGGGCAAGCCGCCGCACCTCCCTCTTCCGTCCGCGCGCCGTCGCCCGCCGTTCCCCGCCGCGCCAGCCAGTCAGCGTCTTGGACGAGCCAGGCGCGCCTTCCGTCCTTCCGGTGCCCACTCACCTCACTCCCGCCCCCTCCGCTTCTCTCTCTCTCTCGTACGCTCTGCGTCGCCGCGATGGCGCCAGTGGAGGTGCAGCGCAAGCTCACGGTGCTCGGGTACCCGGGCGTGGGCAAGTCGTCGCTCACGACGTGCTTCGTGGAGAACCGCTTCGTGGAGAACTACGACCCGACCATCGAGAACACGTTCCACAAGACGATCAGCTTCCGCAACGCGCACTTTGTCACGGACATTGTGGACACGGCCGGCATGGTGAGGTCGCGGCTTGGCGGCAGTTGGGTCGGCCCTGCGCTCTCAGCTGACGCTTCTTGCCCGGTGCAGGACGAGTACTCCAACTTCTCGCAGGCGGCGTCGGTGGGAGTGCACGGCTACGTGCTCGTGTACTCGATCGGCTCGCAGACGTCGTTCGAGAAGCTCAAGCTCATCAACGAGAAGCTGCTCAACATGCTGGGCTCGCGCCCGCCGCGCGTGCTGGTCGGCAGCATGTCGGACCTGGACAAGAGCAGGTGAGACCGGAACTGGGTGAGCCCTGGCGGGTGCTCGCCGGCTGCTGCCCGTGTGCTCAGAGCGCTGTTTGTGCATTCGAGGCGAGCTGTGCTGTCGACTCACCATCTTCCTTGTTTGCGAATTCACTCACAGGCAGGTGTCCGTCGAGGACGGCCAGGCCCTCGCGCGGCAGTGGGAATGCCCATTCGTCGAGTGCTCGGCCAAGGATAACGAGAATATCAGTACGTCTCGCTCTGGATGGAGGCAGTGCAGTCATTGCACACGCGCAATGGATCGGGACCGCACGCGAACTGACACGTCATCTGCGCACGCACTCGTTGCCTCCTTCCGCCACTTTGCAGCCGAAGTGTTTACCTATCTAATCAAAGAGATCGAGCGCGACTCGGGCCTGCTGGAAGTCAACGGAGAGGCCGGCTGCGCGATCCTGTAAGGGATCCACCTTCCTGCCCCCTTCGGTCGCCGCCATGCAAGATGTGGCCGAGTCTTCTCCTAGGGTTGGCCGATCGACCGCACCTCCGACTTTCGTCCACCCGACGGACGGCTGTCTCCACGAGTTGTACAAGCCGCAGCGCGTAAGGCTTTGGCGCTGCGGCCACCTGTACGAATACACGAGCTCTTGTGCACTTCCGGGATCATCTTCTGCCTCCCCTGCTGTAGTTCAACTCGTGCCAGCTGGAGTATTCTGTAGAAATGGCTACCAACACTATTGTATCATAACATAAGCGACCGGATCGTGTGCAGGACCCCTATCCTAGCGACTCTTATGTAGTACACACTACTTGAGATGTGTGCTGATGTAGTCCACACTACAAACAGGTCTCTGTTTTTGTGGTGGTCTAGGCTCCCTTCCCTCCCCTCCCCCTCGCCTCCCTTCCTGCGCCGCTCGCTCACCCGCCACTTCGATCGCGCGCCGTGTCCAAAGGGGGGACAATACGATCGGCAGCACCTCCGCGACGGCCAACATGATGCGCAAGGTGACCTTCGAGCTCGGCCGCTGCGTGCGGGAGACCGGCCAGGCGCTGGACCGCCTCGGCCTGCGCGTGCTGGGCGACAACGCCTTCCAGGAGAAGTGTGGGTCTCGGCGTCTCTTCCTATTCATTGCTTGTGTCTGTCGGTGCAGTTAGCGCTCTCTTTCCTAACCCAAGCGTGTGTGTGTGTGTGTGTGCGCGCGCGCGCCTGCCGCCCGCCCTCCAGTCTCGCGCCACCGCCAGATCGTCAGCCTGTACGACAAGCGCCCCAAGATCGCGCACGACGTGTGGGTGGCGCCGAACGCGACCATCGTGGGCGACGTGGAGATCTGCAACGACGCGTCCGTCTTCTACAACGTGGTCATCCGCGGCGACCTCAACCAGGTGCGCATCGGCAACCGCACCAACGTGCAGGACCGCACGGTGATCCACACGGCCAGCGCCTCGGCGCCCGGCCTCGCGCCCGGCACGTCCATCGGCAACGACGTGACCATCGGCCACGGCTGCACGCTCTACTCGTGCACCATCGAGCATAACGCGCTCATCGGCATGGGCGCCATCATCCTCGACGGCGCGCTCGTCGAGTCCAACTCGATCATCGCCGCCGGCGCCGTCGTGCCGCCCGGCCGCCGCATCCCCTCGGGCCAGCTCTGGGCCGGCAACCCGGCCAAGTACGTGCGCGACATCTCGGACGACGAGGCCGCCGACATCACCAAGCAGGCCAAGGAGTACATGGCCGTCGCCGCTTCCCACAGCGACGAATTCCTGCCCTACGGCACCGCCTACCTCGACGTACGTCCGCTCTCGCTGCCTATTGCTGCTGATGCTGCCACGCACCTGACCTGACTGGACTGGACGGATGATATTGATTGATACTCACACAGGCCGAGAAGATCAAGAAGGCCGGAGGTCGCCTGTAGACGCCACGACATCCATCCATCCCCCATCCCACCCCCATGGCCGCGGCGGCCTGCTGATCCGGAGGGACGAGTGTGTGTGTGGAGAAGGCGGATGGGCGGATGGGCGGGCGGGCGGTCGGCCCTCTACGTGGTGGTTCGCTCGCACTAGTTTATCCGACCCCACCCAGCGAATCCAGACGAATGAAGAAAACGACACGAACCTCCTCTGCGTCTCTTGTTGCGTCGGCTCGGTCGGGATCCCACCGTGACGCTTTGTTTTCTGTGATGTGGTGCTAAAGTCGAGTTACTCCGGTGTAGTCGCCGCACCATACCGGTACTTGACTCGAGTGGCTCGCTCGTCCGCCTGCACTACGTGCGTCGTCACCAGACAACGCACTACCACCCGCATGCACATCAAGTGTTGGCGTCGCTGTTGGTCTTACCCACGCACTCGGCACGCACTAGGAGCACATCCATCCACTATACAACGCCGTTTTCCTCGTCCACCGACCAACTAGCCGACCACCACAGCAGCGCTGGCGTTCTGTCCTCCACTAAGAGGAGGCGCTCACACGGCCAGTGCCATGTCGACCGCTGCGTCCAGAACGCCGGCGAAGCTCTCGCTCGCCATACAGTCGCCGTCAAAGTCCATCTTGTCGTCCTCGGCCGACAGGAGCGCCGACAGCGTCGACGACGTCTCGAACACCGTCGAGCCCGACGAGCTCAGGCGCATGAACGAGTGCATGATCGGCGACACCTCGAGCTTGACCGCGTCCGCGACCAGGTCGCTCGACGGCGCCGCGTCCAGCACCTCAGACTTGATCTTCACGCCGTCATCGTCCCAATACGCGCCGGCGTACCGCTCGAACTCGTGGCGAGCGTGTTCCGGCACTGCGCATGAAATAGGGCGGTAGTCGTCCAAGCCAAAGCCCGAGAACAGCGGCGACGCGAACGTGATCGGCGACGGACTGCTGCTAGGAGAGCTCGACGGCGACGTCGAGATGACCGACGACGCGTCCGAGACGCCGCTGTCCTCTTCTGCCAGCCACGAACTCATGACGTCGTCAAACACGCGCGGCGTGATCGAGTGGACGCCCAGGCCGGCCACCACGTCGACGTCGTTGTCGCTCTCGTCCTCAACGAACACCATTGCGCTCGGGTCCTCGTCCGACTCGTACTCGAACAGAGGCTCCTCATTCTCCGCGAGGATCGCGTCGCAGAGCGCGTCGCCTTGAACAAGGCCCGGGCCTTCCGCCTTGAGCACCGGGGCAATCGCCGGAGGCGCCAGCACCTCTTCTTCGTCCCAGTTGCGCGCAGGCGGCGACGCGCAGCTTGAGCCCAGCGCGTTCCAGTCGTTGTAGCCCCTAGCAGCCAATGCGCTCGTCTCCTCGACGCTGGTTGGCGAGACAGCAGGTGCAGGCGAAAGCGACGAGGCAATCGTCTTTGCCTTCTTGGCAGAGCGCTTGCCGCGGCGAGACGCTCGCTTCGACGAGCCGCGGGACTTAGATTTGCCGGCCGCAGTATCGGCGACGGCGCTGGCGATGGAGAGTTCACGCTTCTTCTTCTTGGCCTTCATCGAAGAGTGCCAATGGTTCTTGACCGCGTTGTCCGTGCGCCCCGGCAGCTTCTCCGTGATCTTGGCCCAGCAGTTGCCGTACTTGGCCTGCATATCGAGGATTATATCGTCTTCTTCTTCGGTCCATGGGCCCTTCTTGATCGCCGGGTTCAGCTGGTTGTGCCACCTAAAGAGAATCAGCACTCACTCAGTCCACACACACTGACCAACACAACAAGCGAGTACAACGCAGCACACTGCTGACACTCAAATGAATAAACGCACCTCTCGCGGCACTGCTTGCCGTTGCGGCCAGGCAGATACGACGCAATGACGGCCCACTTGCTGGGCCCATACTGCGTCACGAGACGCTGCATCTCGCCGTCCTCGTGGGCACTCCAAGGCTTCTTGACCACCGTGCCGACGCTCTGCAGGTTGTTCCACCTGCGGTTGCACTGCAAAGGTGTGCGGTTGGAGAACCGCTGCGCGATGATCTTCCATTTCTTGCCGCCGTGTTGGAGCACTCCTTCGCGCAGTCTCTCGTCCTGCGAGACGCGATCAAAAAAAAGCGACCATGCGAGTGAGGAAGCAGGCACTCGGACTGGGATGGTGACCGTCATGGCCACTGGTGTACCTCGTCTTGCGTCCACGGAGGTTCACTAGCGCAAGTGGTCGACAGCGCCGCAGCTTTCGAACTGCTCCACCCACAGCACCACCGCATGGACAGTATTAGAAACAGCAGGAAAAGAGAAAAAGTAGGAGGACGCAACGTACGCTCGGGCCGCAGATCGTTTTCGCTGCTGGTACGGGGAGTATCGCTTGTCCATCGAGGGCGCTCGTGCTTCTGGATGTGAGCCGTTCCGGGAAAATCGACTTGTGCTTTCAAGGAAACGCCCCGCCCTCGTGCTGTCGGGCGCCTCTAGCCCTCAAACCGCACATTCAAGTCCGGAAAGAGAAGCTTCTTGGAGCCGTATCGCACATTCGCGATCGCCGCGTCCCCGACGGAACCCTCGAGAACTACAGTAAAGAGTTGCGTGGAGACTGTATTGCCGGCGTGCGCGGTGTCAGCGCCTACGTCCCACTTGGAACGGCTGCCTGCATTTTTTTTCAAATGCCTTTGGTCGTTCGTGTGCGGACGTTGAGACACTCAAACGATGGCAAAGCGCCGCGTCTCGTGCGTTTGGTTGGGATCTTCTGTTGTTTCTCCAGCTCCAGCCTGTCGTGATCAACAGATGACAGCTAGAGGATCAGACAGAGAGATGCGTGTACAGTGTGGTTTTGGGGTTTAGCCAGGGATGTCCAGTGGCTCGGGGCCGCTGGACGGGCGCCTATGGTTCCACCACTACTCACTGCAAAACAAGACAACAGCCATACCAACCTCTTATCATTATCTTCAACGCGAAACGTAACGTGGATTCCACGTCGTGGGAGGCGTACATATTTCACTGGGCTTACCTATGCACCTGCGCGTGGCTAGTGTGGCTCGTCAAGAGGAGCCACTGCTCCAAGATGATTCATCCGTGCTAGGAGGCAGACAAAAAGTAGCGTAAGCGCAGAGAAGCCCATGTTGTCATCTTCTTCGACACGTGTTCCTCGACACGTGAGTGACATGAGTAGCACCTAGTAACGGATCGTTAAGCCCGTGAGTAGTGGGTGCCCTGAGACGATAAGCTCGTCTCGGGAGTGGCTTGTAAGGAACCGCGCTGTGATCTGGCAAGGAGCAAGCGCATTTAGTCAGTCGCCAGAGAAGTTTCTCCACTAAATCAGATCTGGAACCCTACCTGTGTGCATCCCCAGAGCACCAGCGACTTCAAATGCTCGGCCGCGTCGACATAGACGCCCAGCGCATCTTCCGAGACTTGCCGACAGAACGACATGTCAAGAGTTTCCAAGCCAATGCAGTGCTCTCGAAGAGCTTCCATCACCGCGTCCGTTGCTTCCTGCACATACACACGGCACGACACTTACTTATCAGTGCCAGCAACACCGCAAGTGCAGAACTAGTACGACTACATACCGCGATGCTCGACATCTCCAGAACTTCGAGGTACTTGTTGGCTCCGATTGCGAGGTGCTGAAGCGCGAGGTCGGTCAAGCCCAAGCAGGATCGCATTGTGACACGGCGAAGCGAGTGGCCGTGGATCCGAACCTATGAATCACATACAGAAATTCAACATCAGTAAAAACTCCCTGATGGCAAAAGTAAGCGACAGCAGGTTGCCCAGCGTACCGGCTCAAGACTCGCATCTGTCAGGTCGTGCATATCAGATATGTCGAGGACCTTCAGACCCCGACAGCTTTCAAGCATAGCACGAATCGACCGATCCGACAGCTGCGTGCACCGCGCCAGTGAGAGTTCACGAAGACCCGGAAGGTTCTCGGCCAGTTGCTCGATGAAGCTGTCCGAAACGCGCTCCATCTGCGTCAGCGCCAGCTTAGACAACGTCTTCATCTGGAACAGCCCCGACAGACTGGCGTCGTCGAGCTGTGGACACTCGGACAGCGTCAGCGCCTGGAGATGCTGCAGCTCGCCAAAATAGTCGATTGACTGCTTCGTGATGCGCTGGTTGCACGAGATCTCGAACTCCTGCAGCGACGGCGCACACCGACGCACCAGAACCTCGCACCCGACGTCAGACAGACGGTAGCTTCCCTGCACTTGCAGCAGCTCCACCGACCGCAGCGCCTCTCTGATACGACGCCATGCAACGGACGATCAGAACCACAGCACGAGTTTTACTCTTGCAGCGAGCTATAGCGAACGACGTACCCGAGGTCCTCCATCACGCTGTCCGAGACGCAGCGGCCGCTCAGACCGAGCCGCAAGACTGTCAGGTTGAGCCCCGCCGCAAGGCACTCCTTGAGCACTTGAACAAAGGTCAGCTCGTCGATGGCCGAGCAGTCGGGGATGTCAATCTCGGTCACTCCAGGAAACATGAACAGCGGGAGCACTACACAAGCCACCATTCCACACACGGCACGCGCTGTCAGCGCTCCATAGGCGTCCTCCTTCACACAGAAGAGGATGCTGCAAGCACCTTACCCTCCGTCTTCATCTTGCGCAGCTCGACGACTGCGCGTGCGACTCGATGGCGCGTCGCCGAGTCGACATATTCCAGCGTGGGCATCCGCTCAATGTGCTGCGCGAGGCAGCGCAGCGCCAGGTCCTGCAGCCGCGGCACCACGTGGTGCTGCGTGAGCACCGTCTTGCGTGGGGCGCGGCGTGGGACCCACTTGACCTTCTCCTCTTCTCCAGACTGCTCGCCCGCCTGCTCGCGCTCGCGCCTCATGATCTCCTCGTGGCGCGCCGCCAGCGCCGCCTCTCGGTTCTCGCCGAGGTCGCGCGCGGTCGCAAAGTACCCAGGCCACGACTCCTGCTGGTCCGCGGTGCGCTGCTTCTTGCTCGCAGCAGACCCCGACTGCTGGCCGGTGGCGAAGTACAGCGCTCGCTCGCGCGTCACCGTGGCGGTGCCCGGCCCCCGGCGAGTTGAAGGCGGCTCCTGCCCGGGGGACAGCTCCCCCGAGCGCTCCGAGCGCTCCGCTTCGTCGTCATCGTTGGCAGAAGCCGGAGGCGCTCGTCCGCCCGCGTCAACGCCTCGCTGTCGCCGCTTCATCGCCGGAACGAGTCGCCGACGAGCTGCGCTAAGCAGTCGATGCACGCACAAGCAGCACTACTCGAGTCTTCTGAAGGCGTTCGCCAGCCAAATGCAAAGTGAAACCGAGAAAGGACGGCGACGCGCCGCAGTCGCGACCGGATACGGCGCTCTGATTGGCTGTTGAGGTGGGCGATTCGCGCCACTGGGTTGGGCGAGATTGCCAAAGTTGGCGCGCTTTCGGTGTATCGTACCAGAAATACGGTACACCTTACCAAGTTGAAGTCGGTTGATTGGCATCCATCCACTCTACCGAAACTATCGATTGTGAACCAACGATGGGAAAACAAGCACTAAATGAACAGATCAAAGTCGGTGCGAGTTGAAACTTACACCACCTGCTGTTCCATCCTACAGACCAGTGCGATCCAGTCTTCAAAGGACAACAATATCAATTATTCTACTACTGCAGCTCTCCACGCCTCACTCGAGACGGAGACGCTCCTGCTGTCACGCGCTCGCTCGCTCGCAACCGTCTTGGACCCACGCC